>CAIGQZ010034999.1:11456769-11470564 GCA_903798205.1 Danio tinwini | reverse complement strand
TGTATTTCGTTAAATCATATTGTTAATACACCAATGATTTGAAGTACTACACATTTGAACATCTACACATCATAGCTTTGTTACAAAGGCTAAAACACAAACATACGCATATAGTGATGAGACATATAATGAACCAATGCTCCTATCAAACAACATTTCCCACAAGCAGTGAAACATACACTACCTGAGAAAAGTCTTGTCGCCTATACAAGTAACTTAACAAATTTAAGTAGATTGAACATAACAAAAATAAGTTGTCCCAAAAAAATCTTAAGAATGGTGTTGTTTTAGCTAATTTTAAGTATGTAGTTTGAAAAAGCAGCAAAGTTATTTTTTGAGTGTGTTTGGCAGGATCTATTTTGCCTGCAAATAATTAGATTTTATTATTCAGCCTAATAGTATAATAAAATATTGCCAACATATATACAGTTAAAGTCAGAGTTATTAGCCCCCCTTTGATTTTTTTTCTTCTTTCTTTTTCTTTTTTAAATATTTCCCAAATGATGTTTAACAGAGCAAGGAAATTTTACAGTATGTCTGATAATATTTTTTTTCTTTCTGAAAAAGTCTTGTTTGTTTTATTTCGGCTAGAACAAAAGCAGTTTTTAATTTTTTAAGAACCATTTTAAGGTCAAAATTATTAGCCCTTTTAAGTAAATTTTTGTTTGCGGTTGTCTACAGAACAAACCATTGTTATACAATAACTTGCTTAATTACTGTAATACTTAATTAGTTATCCTAATTTACCTATTTAAGCCTTTAAATGTCACTTTTTAAGCTGTATAGAAGTGTCTTGAAAAATATTTATAAATAATAAAAATATTATTTACTGCCAGCATGGACCGGTTAAGGATTCTGACGGTATGATAACCTTGGATAAAAATATCACAGTATCACGGTATTGTGCTCACTGCACTAAAATATATTATTTTTAAATGTCTAAAACTTTTTTCTCCTTTGAAATCAATATATTCTATTTTTTTGAAAGATTTATGATATTTTGGAGCAGTAAACACGTCCGGCTAAATAATTCAAATGAACTTCTGCTGTCTTCATTTGTTTCAAAAACACAGATTTCTGTACAATTTAACACGGCATCTTGGGATATCTTTTCTGCTGAAGATACTGTTGTTCTACAATAAAAAAAGTAAATTAAATCTAATCTAAATTAAAAATCTTACAAATACCTTAGGAACGTTATAGCAGAAAATTTTGGCGGTTTAAAAACCTTGACTTTTCCAAACTGCGGTTACCTTGAAAACAGTTATCGCCCCATGCCTACTGCCATCATGGCAAAGATAAAGTAAACCAATTATTATAAATGAGTTATTAAAACTATTATGCTTAGAAATGTGTTGAAAAAAATCTTCTATCTGTTAAACTGAAATTGGGGAAAAAAATAAACAGGGGGGCTAATAATTCTGACTTCAACTGTATAATAATATGAGAGTCTGTGTATAAATATATATTATTGCTGTAGCGTCCTTCCCTAGAGATGGTCAAGACTTAAACTCGATTTATTAAATCAGTTTACAATGTAAGAGCTGAACAGAATTCAAAAATATATTCAACCGTGCATGTATTAGCTTAATGCCAACTTAGCAGCTCACCATCACATCCTTAATACCTTAATACAAAACTGAAACGCACAATATATGTAATATTTTGTAAACACTAATCTTGTGCCATTTCGGAGAGTGCTAAAGCATTCAATAACAACCTTTTTACATATCACTAGACATTGCTCTTTAAGATATCTTTCGGTCTTCACTAAAGTAGCGATCTCCGTCCGCTTTTTTTTTTTTTTCTCAGAACGTTCTCACTGCAAGTAAAAAATAAATAAAGACAACAATACAATTGAAAACTATTCAATTAAACCATATTCTCTTTGAAAATAAATTGTAAAATAGGTCATTAACTATTGCTGTGGAAAATATTGCAAAACTAAGCTGTAAAGATATTTTCCCCCAAGCCTACTGTTTGGAAATGCCGGAGTGTGCATGTGTGTGCGCCAGTAGTTTTTTTGTGGTGTAAAAATGGCTTTATTACTGGTGGGTCAAAATTGACCCCAATGACAACCATTGTATCCTAAATATGTACAGAAAATATGACAATAGAAAATAAGATTTAAAAAATCACCAGGAGCCTTTAGCCAATACTGGACCTTAATATTTCATCCTTAATAAAGCAGACATTTGATTTGGAAACCCTACATGGATCCGAAGCTGGCCTAGCTGAATGGAAATGGTTATGAAAATTCAGCAGTGTCAAGTTCTCATGCCCTGTACAGGAAGTCTCAGCATTACAATGGCCAAACATAAACTTCATTCATGGTGTCTCAATTACTTGGTTTGGCATGTGCATAGCGATGGTTTATAGGCCGCTGTCCTGTCATATGATGTTTTCTTCCAGAGAGAGGCTGACAGTAGGCTGCTTATGACTAAATGTGGGAATTCCAGGCAGTAGTAGTTATCCATAGAGTCCTACTGCTTCTTTTGACCTTTTCTGACCCTGAAAATCAATTACTTTTCTCAGGTTGCAGTGGGGAAACCTTTACCTCACACATGTAGAGTTAGGAGGTTTATCACACCACCCTTAAGCAGGGTTGTACATTGTTCCATTTGAAACAGTTTGATTTCTTACTGGAACATTTTGTTTTTCTGTTTATAAGTTGGTAGATGGTAGTTAAAATTTAATTAAAAAAAATTTTTGGCATGAAATGTATATTCATGCTAATTACTAAGGCTGTGCGATATTGAGGAAAACAACTATATGCGGAAGTGATAGTTATTGCAAACCATTGCAATATGCAGATTGTGAAATTAGATTTACATTCTAAATGCATTATTATTTGTTTTCATCTATTCTTGGTTTATTTTGTTTTCACATTTTTGATCTCATAAATATTCCAGTGCTTAACCCACATAAACATTACTAGTGAGGGCTGCTCGGGTATATTAATGGCTCCCCAAGCATGTTTGGTGACACACTTTTTACTATTATCATTTACACTTTTTTTGTATCCGCCCAAAACAACCAAACATCCGCGATCGATTAACCAGTGTAAAATCTTCTCTCGTTTACATGTTTTGTACTGTTGGTTCTGCCAGAACTGTCAACACTACCACACACAATTTTCCATGCTCTGCAGAGACCCATAGAGACGTGCCTTTAATGGCCCGTTTCCACTGACTGGTACGGTACTTTCAAAAGGGTACCAAACACGAGAAAGGATACCAAAAGGTAGAACTACAAGCGCAGCTGAACGCTGATTTGTTACAGAGATATGTCACAAGCTCGTGGAGCTAGCCAGAATCAAAACAACGGAACCGCCATGTTTTAATACACAGCCGAGACGTAATACTTTATGCATAAAATAACGAGCCATGGTTGACCCGAGCTCAAACAAAATTTGTCGTCGTCTTGATGAACAAAGCCAAGAAGAACAAATTCTGCCATGTCCTGTTGTTGTTTTACGAGCTTGTCTAAAAGTGCGAGCGGTTTTACTTTGTCCAGAGAGCTCGTGATCGCGTCTATATTTGAAATAAACTTTTTGAGCTCATATTTTTAACGTGCGCATGATCACTGATATTCAATCCATTCAGATGCGGACAAACGCGAGAGTGAAGAGCGAAAAAACAAAGAAGAAGCCTAACAAAACAGCAGCAAATGATGCTTCTGCAACCTAAAACATGAACAAACTGCCATGTTTAACTATTATCATCACCTATTGGACCATTATGAACTTGGAATGATAAAATTACTTGCTAACAAGAGGCTACACGTGCTGCTGAAGGTTACAGACACGGATGAGAGGTTTGCTCTGATTGTGGGCTATATTTCGTTTGTGTTTTTCTTTAACCCAAATTAGGACAAAATTTATGCTATGTGTAGTTCTGTAATTGGTAACATATCAGAGACTGTAATGGTCTGTAAGTTGTCTTATTTATGTTGCATTTATTTATTTTATTTTATTGCAGACATTACAGTAGGCTATTTCGCACTCATTGATCTGGAGTTATAATCAAATCATGTTCATAGAAAGGTTAAGAATAAACATTTAAACATGAGTATTTATGTGAATGAAGCATCTGTGTTGTGAGAAGTGCTTCTCCATATGATATGTGAACGACCTGTACGGTGTTACTGTGACATTTCCTTGAGTAAACATGACGTCATCTGAAACCTTCTGTCGTACACCATGCCCACCAAAAGGGTACCCTTGGGTAATGGAAACGAGCCATTAGGGCCTTAAAAATGCCCTATGTTTCCAAATCTCCTAAAATATCCAGGATTTGGTTTTTGCTTTCGCTTTTCTAAAGTTGGCATTAATTATATGCAGTTTTGGGTTGCCTATTTATTTAAGCTTAACTTTAACTTGAGGGCAAAATGACATCTAAACTGTCTGGAAAATATTTGTACACATTAGAAATGGTTAATCAACTCATCTACCATATCTAAATAATGTACACTTTATATTCTTGTAATTATTGTAATTTTTTAGAGACTTTGTCTGCTTTTATTCCTTTATGTCCTTTATTCTTTTAATTTTAAAAACTGTAAGCCATTGGATAAAGCAGTGTATATCAGTGTCATAATAAAAAAAAATTGTTATATTCACTTTTTTGTTTGTCGCATGTAGTTAACCATTTATGTGCTGAGAATAAAAGGTGTGTTTCAATCAGGCTACCACCGCAATTATATTTCAAACCTGTGGAAATCACTGTATTCAAAATATCATGGTTACCTTTTCAAGTAAAAACGACATATTTCTTTGTAATGACACCATTACATTTGCAACTGGAGTTTGAGAGTTTGTTTCATGCTATGCTGCTTCTAAAATATCCTGTAAATGGCTTTAGGAAATATACAAAATCCCTGCCCAAACTTAAAGTTGACATTGTTTCTCAGTGGTTGGGATTGGTTTATAGCGATTTCTGTTGTAAATGGATCTTGTGTGTGCAGCTGTCTTTTTATGTGGTCCCAGACGTAGAGCTTGTTTCTCTTAGGCAAGTGTTGAAAGCTACACCTGGACTGAGCTGTTCACCCCAAAGCACACCTGGTGACTGTAGCGGGGCAGTGTGGGATGGGTTTCACAAAAGTGTTGAAATATGTCCTAATAGCTGTTTGATTAGGACGATAGGACTGCACGATATTGGAAAAAACTGACCTTGCGCTGTTTTGTTTTTCTGCAATATACAGTAGCGTGCGAAAGAAAATCTGCTGTTTTACTGATGGTATATTGAATATATGTGACCCTTTACCACAAAACCAGTCATAAGTGTGTTTTTTTTTTTTACTGAGGTTTATACTGGGTGAATAAATGCTCTTTCAGTTGATACAAGTTAGGTTAATGTTTGAATTATTTAGATTTAATTGTTTAAAACGTGTCAAAGACAATGTTGGAGAGAGGCTTTTTGTCCTGTTTGAGCTGCATTTCTACCAGTTGTAGTTAGCGATATTGTCTAAATTGCGAATGTTAAAAATTACAGATAGGTTTTAATCCATCGTGCCATTCCTTTTGGAAAGGACTTCAGTGATAATAGTTTTCAGCATGATAATGATCCGCTAATAGCAGTGAAATTCAATTTGGAGAAAGAAAACCATTGACGAAACATAGTGATAAAATGGCCTCCACAGGGTCCATATCTGAATATTATTGAGGCTGTATAAGATCTCCTGGACAGAAAAAGAAAGATATGACACTCTAAACCTAAATAAAACATCTGGAAAGTGCTAAAAGAAGCCTGGTATTGTATATTACATATTTCAAAAAAATGTCAAGACGATTAGAGCAAGTCAGTTCAAGCTGTGCTTGATCCCAAGGGAGACCACATTAAACATAGAATTTTGCTTGTGCTGTGCTATTTCCTATATTTTCCTATATTTTCTGTATGTTTTTAATAAAGAGACGCATTGATTATATAGTGTGCCAAAGTCTTAAGCCAGGGGTGTCTAAACTCTGTCCTGGAGGGCCGGTGTCCTGTTGAGTTTAGCACCAACTTGCTTCAACACACCTACCAGGAAGTTTCTAGTATATCTAGTAAGAGCTTGGTTAGCTGGTTCAGGTGTATTTGATTTAGGGTTGGAGCTAAACTCTCCTGGACACTGGCCCTCCAGGACCGAGTTTGGACACCCCTGTCTTAAGCCAACAAAGCTTGTATAGTGCATTGGATTTTGCACTGTACTGTATATTGCGATGTGATTATATTTTCACCAGATGACTGGAATAGCTCAATTTGGGGGAAAAAATCATAATTTTATATTGACTGGGATGATTTCGTAGGACAAGCTAATCTGCATAAATGAAAGAGATAGCATTTTATTGGTTTCTAGAGAGTCTACCTGTTTTCAGGTACAGAAATTAAATAATCAAATGTAAATAAACTGCGTAGTCTTCTTTGTATAAGAAAATAAATACAATTAATCTTCGTTAAACTAACAGAGGTTGTATTTTCTTATACACAAATGGTTTGAATACACTTGAAATCTGTCATAGGCCTTAAAAACAAAGCTAACAAGCACACTTTCACTCTATTAAGGTTACTTCACAATGGCTTTAATTCCCACTTAAACTTCCTAATGAATGAATAAACTAAAGCCGACATATCGATTCTGTAACAAAATACTGTTTAGCCCTTGTTGCATTGTAGGAAACTATCAGTTGACAGTAATGGTAAATATAATGTTAAGTAACAAGTAAATAAAGCTGCCAAAAGATATTTTTTGGCACTGTAGTACTTTCACAGAGCGAACAATAAGGCATTCATTGGATGATTACACAGAAATTACACACTTCACCTTAAATGTAATCACTTGCATCCTATAAGAGGATGTGGAAAGAGAGGTTGCTTAAACTGTTTATATCCACATTTTGGCTTATTGCAGAGCATATTTCCAAATAATATACTGCCTGTTTTAATGTAGTCCAAGTTTTTTTATTTGTTTAGGAATATTTGGTCTTGCTGAAAGAGAACATGGATCGATAGGGTTTATGTAAATTGTGCAGGTCTGTTTTGTTGCTCTCTTTGCTTTCAGTGGTGTGATCTATTTGCCCTGAAATCAAGATAAGGCTGTATCTTCACCATCTGTCTCAAGCACTAGGAGACCTGTAGGTTTTTTGCCAGACGCTTATTTGAATGCTAATTGTTAGATCGTCCCGTCTGCTGTCGAAGACCAAGACGATCAGTCATCATCACTCCTAAGGACGTGAATCTGAAACATTCAACAAATTCAACAAAAGGGCTGCACAACATATCATTTCAGCATCGATATCACAATGTGATCATTCGCAATAGGCACATCGCGAGTATACGTAATGTTGAGTCTGTATTATACAATTGATTAAAGTGTTTTTTTGAGGCCTGAGATTGTGTGAGGGTTTAAAAAGCATTCAGGCATAAGAAATTGTACCGCTTGTAACTTTGACAAATCAATAACAAATCATTTTATTCAATTGTTTATAAAGTAAAGACTATGCAGTTTTATTTTACATTTGATTATTCAATTACTGTATACCTGAATACAGTTCCGCTCCTGGGAAAACAATAAAATGCTGTTTATTTCAATTGTATATTTTTCTTTATTGAATTTATCTGTGCTTGTTAGTTATATTTTCATGCACTCCACTACAGAATCTAGTGTTGGAATTTGGCACCAATTGATACTGAAATTTTAAAAACGTCCATTTCCTGCTAACATTTGAGCACTGTTGAGTGCGTTCTTATACAGCGCTGATTAGCCATTGTGTTCATCTGCTCAACAGAAATGACTGTGATTGGCTGTGAAGGTCATCAGTTCACCAAACTCCCCACTGTTTATGGAGTGTAACCACAGATACAGGGACACTGGAGCGTTTTAAAGTCGTGAAGAAAAGTACATTTCAGTACCGATTGGTAACGAATTCTAGTATTGTGACAACAGTAACAGAATCCTCCCAATCAATCTAAAATTATAAATTGTTTCCAAATAGTTTATATTAAACTCGTCTAGTAAAATTGTATTCATATCGCTATATATATATATATATATATATATATCTATATATATTGCAAAAAATAAATATTACAGTGTTCGGTTTTTACAATATTGTGCAGCTCTAATCCTGAACATTTATAACATGTCAAAATGAATGAACGTGATTCTCATGTCACACCAGCTACGTTTCCATCCACCTATTTTATGCACATTTTGGAATATCGCATAAAAATAACCTGGATGAAAATTCAATTCAATTCATCTTTATTTGTATAGTGCTTTTACAATGTGGATTGTGTCAAAGCAGCTTCACATAGAAGATTATAGTAAATTGAAAGTGTCAGTTCAGTTTTAAGAGTTTAAGTTCAGTTCAGGTCAGTGTGGTGTAATATTCACTGCTGAGAGTCCAAACACTGAAGAGTAATCCATCGATGTGCAGCTCTACAAGTCCCGAACCATGCAAGCCAGAGGAGACCTATAAAATATAAAGTTGTGCACATATAAAATTATGTGCACAACTGAGTGGGATAAAGTTTTTACCTGATAAGAAAGAAATTGCTTAATCTACGATGGAAACACATTTACCGAATTATAGTAAGATTTGCTCATGCCATTTTATGCTTTCTCGTCACCTGGATGGATTTTAAGAACGCATTTCTTTGCTGAAAAAAATCTGAAAATGCACTGATATTGTAGCCACAGCCACATCACCCTGCAGCCCAAGAGCGGTTACTGACTGAAACCTGCTGTCTGTGTGAGTCCTAATGCCCCAGTATAGTGAAGGGGACGCTATACTGTCAGTAAGCGTCGTAAACCGAGGTCCTGACTCTCTGTGGTCATTAAATCCCATGGCATTTCTCGTAAAACGTAGAACTGTAACCCTGGTGTCCTGGCCAAATTCCATAAATCCGCCCTTACCCATAATGGCCTCCCAATCATCCCCATACACTGAATTGGCTCTATCACTGTCTCTCCACTCCACCTATAGCTGGTGTGTAGTGAGCACACTGGCGCTGTTGTCCTGTGGCTGCCGATGCATCATTCAAGTGGGTGCTGCACACTGGTGGTGGTGTGGAGAGACCCCCCCCCCCATGATTGTAAAGCGCTTTGGGTGTATGGCCATACACGATAAATGCACTGTATAAATTCACATTAGATTACATTTTATTATTCTTTATCAAAATTTGCTAAATATTATTAAACTTTAGCTGTTTTTTGTGATATATTTAAAAATTATGCTTTATTTCTGTGATGTAAAGCTAATTTTTCAGCATAAGGTCTTCAGTGTCACATAATTATTTAGAAATCATTGTAATATGCAGGGTTTATTGCTACTCATCAGTACTGTAAAAGCTGAATAACATTTTAGTTTTATTTTTTCCTCCAATCTTTTAATTAAGCATTCAAAATAAGAAAAGTTTTGACTGCATTTCACTATGAATATCATACAAGTGCTTAGTAAAACCTTTTAGAATCTGTTAACTTGTACACACACACACACACACACTAGTAAATCTCCAGGGCTTTTGTGTTACATTGTATTGTAGACATAAGGGAGGGGATTCACTCAGCAATCACTACTCATGAATATCAGCTTGGCTCTTTAATTGATCTCGACAGATAAGAGTCAGAAGGCAGCGTGTGCATGTTTATCCATACAAACTGCAGCATGTTCTCAGGCTTTTCTCTTTCTTTGATCTCTTGACAAGTACCGGGCTTCGAAAGCTTCAATTAAAGTTCCCCAGGATCAGAATGTAAACAAATAGAACAGTAATTGCAGACTGAGGGAAAGCAAATCTGACAGAATCTTTAGATATCATGCAGTTACATAAGACTCCTCGTATGTGCAATATGTAAGATGTCTGTTATAAATAAGACTGTGGTCTGAAAGAATTTTCCTTTTCATCTGTGTTGTTAGACTGAATATTCAGTGGAGACTTTATTTACTGAAAGCCAAACTATGTTTTAATGTTAATCTGAAAACTGAAATTTAAATTCAATTAAGCAAATTCATGTAATAAGCAAGATTAACATTAAAATATTTTTTAGTAAAACAGTTCTTGTAAATAAGTGGTGCGAGACACTTGATGTACCTCTTCCTTAATGCTTCTCACATCTGGAGTCTAAAAGTCCACCAATCTGTTCAAGTGAGAAGCGGATGGGGATGTTTGTGTTCTGGAAGCCAGAAAAATATGTAGGCTGTCGCAGTAGGCCAAGCTTGTAATAAAGTCACCCCTCAGCAGCCCATAATAATAACAGTCTGGCTGGGACCTGTGGATAAGGGGTTGCGACCGCATCCGCTATACGACTGTCCCTAAAACAGACAACCACAAACCGTTGTGGTGATTCCTCTGGAATGAACATCGCTGTTTACTGCTGAATTACACAAAATGGAGGAGACATGTGCAAGATGTTTCCTCCAGTGTTTTGGCTTTGGAAAATACAAACAAACATGATTCAGCAGTGCGTTCGGTGTATAATGTTTGCTTGTTTTCATTTGACAAACCTATTTTAAAGGGCAAGTATAATACAAAAATGACTTTAGAGAGGTTTAAACTAGGGCTGCACAATATATCATTTCAGCATCGATATTGCAATGTGCTAATCTGCAATAGCCACATTACAGGGTCTGCAATGTTGCAATGGTTCAGTACGCCTTTTGACAGTGGAAATGGCCATAAAAGCCTACCGTACTGTACCACGCAGTGGAAACGGGCAATTAATAACCAGGAATCACAGTTTACACTAATAGAGTGAAAGATTTTTATTTGCATGTATTTTAAAGACTTGTGACTTAGATATCAAGCGAATTGAAACCAAGAAATTCTAAAGTTTATAGATTTAACAGATTAATTATTTATATAATGAAGACAATAGTGTTATTTTACACTGATTTAATATACAGCAGGGAAAAAAAAGTATTGAACATGTCACAATTTTTCTCAGAAAACTTATTTCTAAAGGTGCTGCTATTGCTGTTTACCGGATGTTAATAGCAACCATAGAAATCCACATATGCAAAGAAAACAAATCTAAATAGTTTACAAAGAAGATATGTGTAATAACATGGAATGACGCAGGGAAAAAGCATTGAACACATGAAGAAAGGGAGGTGTAGAAAGGCAGTGAAAGCCCAGACAGCAGCTGAAATCTCTCAGTAGTTCGTCAGCAACCCTCTGCCCTTTCTTATTGTTAATTAATATTCGCTGCTTCAGTCCAACATCTACATTAACAGGAGGATGAAGATGAAACCAGAGTGGACATTTCAGCAACACAATGATCCAAAACACAGCCAAGGAAACTCTCTGATACTTTTAGAGAAAGAAAATCAAGCTGTAGAATGGCCAGCCAATCACCTGACTTGAATTCAATATAAAATATAAATTAAAGATCAGATTTGGTAGACGAGACGCACAGAACCAGCAAGATTTTTACACTCTGTTGGAGAAAAACTCACACCTGAACAATGCATGTGACTTCACTCTCCATATGAGAGGCTTCTTTAAGATGCCATCACCAAAAAAAGCCTTTTATATAAAGTATTAAATATATTTCAGTAGTTCAGTATTTCTCCTTGTAATTTCAATGTTATTACACAGAACTCATTTTTCAGATTTTTTTGTTTAATTTTATGTGTGTATTGTTTGGATTTTTACCAAAATCTGGTTCAATTCCATGTCAACACCTCCTTCAGAAATATTTTTCCCAGAAAAAACATGACATGTTCAGTACTTACTTTTTTTACTTTACTGTTTATTTTTTCCTAATTTCTGTTTAACGAAGATATTTTTTTTCAACACATTTTTAAACATAATAGTTTTAATAACTAATTTCTAATAGCTGATTTATTTAATCTTTGCCATGATGACAGTAAATAATATTTGACTAGATATTTTTCAAGACACTTCTATACAGCTTAAAGTGACATTTAAAGGCTTAACTAGGTTAATTAGGTTAACTAGGCAGGTTAGGGTAATTAGCCAACAACAAACAACTTTCTCCAGGAGAAAAAATATTATCAGACATACTTTGAAAATTTCCTTGGTCTGTTAAACATCATTTGGGAAATATTTAAAAAAGAAAAACAAATTCAAAAGGTTGGCTAATTATTCTGACTTTAACTACAGTTGCAATTAGAATTATTAAACCCCCTTTGATTTTTTATTTATTTTTTATTATTTCCCAAATGATGTTTAACAGAACAAGGACATTTTCACAGTATGTCTGATAATATTTTTTTCTTCTGGAGAAAGTCTTATTTGTTTTATTTTGGCTAGAATAAAAGCAGTTTTTAATTTTTAAAACCCATTTTAAGGTCAAAATTATTAACCCCTTTAAGCTATTTATTTTTTCCATAGTCTACAGAACAAATCATCATTATACAATAACTTGCCTAATTACCCTAACCTGCCTAGTTAACCTAATTAACCTAGTTAAGCCTTTAAATGTCACTTTAAGCTGTATATAAGTCTTGAAAAATATCCAGTCAAATATTATTTACTGTCTTCATGTCAAAGATAAAATAAATCAGTTATTAGAGATGAGTTATTAAAACTATTATGTTTATAAATGTGTTGAAAAAATCTTCTCTCCGCTAAACAGAAATTGGGGAAAAAATAAACAGGGGGGCTAATAAATCAGGGGGTTGAATAATTCTGATTGCAACTGTATATTCATAATTTTGACTTCAACTGTAAAGCATTACCATGAAATTATATGCTTCATGTCATATACAAGCTTTTCAAGTTTCAGTTTGTAGTCATGTAATGTTTTCCCATAAATCAAGTTAAAATGTACTTATTATTTGCTTGTTGCAAATGTTTTCTTGTAAGCCGGTAGTAACTGTGCTTAGCTGCAACAGTTTATAGCAAAACAAATTTTCTGCTGAGTGCCAATAGAACTTCGCTGATAGTCTTGTCAGCCAATTGGCCGTCATCTATGTGGAAAATTAAAACAAGGAGACATCCGTTTCCTTCATGTTTTTTTCAGTTTGATACACTCTAAAGTGAGATTCATGGATTCAGTCAATATATGAAATTTCTGTGATTAGTGGTTTGTCATTTAGCTGACATTTTCATCTAATCCTATGGCTGAAGTCAGAATTATATTATCTTTGCCATGATTACAGTATATAATGTTTTTCTAGATATTTTTCAAGATACTAGTATTCAGATTAAAGTGCAATTTAATTAGTTTAACTACGTTGATTAGGCAAGTCATTGTATAATGATGGTTTGTTCTGTAGACAATCTAAAATTTTTTTTACTTAAGTGGGCTAATAATATTGACCTTAAAATGGTTTTAAAAAAAATAAAAACTGCTTTTAATCTACCCGAAATGAAACCAATAAGACTTTCTCCAAAATAAAAAAATATTATAGCAAATACTGTTAAAAATCCCTTACTCTGTTAAACATAATTTGGGAAATATTTGAAAAAGAAGAAAAAAAAATCACAGGAGGGTGAATAATTATGCCTTCAACTGTAATTTATAGAGCATTTGCTATTGGTTCAGTTTCAGAACACATGCAGAAGAAAGAAGTTGCAGAAGAAGCTGAAGAAATATGTTTGGTTATGAGTTCATGTGTTTAACTTTTACATTATCTCTCCAGTTGGATGATACGGTTACGTTCAATATTGTGTTGTTTCTTCAGCTGTTAGAAGCTTCTTTCTAATGATTAAGAGCTTAGTCTCTTGTATTCTCAGCTGACTGTTCTTGTATTTGACAGGTCAGTATACAGTGTTCAACATATCACGTATGTTGTTCAACAGTTCACGTCTCACGTATATGAGTTCACGTCTCACGTATATGAGTTCAC
>CAIGQZ010034999.1:11430764-11441151 GCA_903798205.1 Danio tinwini | reverse complement strand
TATATATTGGTTATTGTGACAGGCCTAATTACAGTAAAAACCACTGATGCTACAGGAGGTACAGGAGCCGTCACTGGGGTGGTACCTTTTCAAAAGGTACACACGTGTACTTAAAGGGTTCATATTGGTACCTCAAAAGTATATATTAGTACCTAAAAAATTTAAGGTGGACACTTTTGTACTTTTTAGATAATATGGACCTTTTGAAAAGGTACCACCCCAGTAAGAGCTCCTGTACCTTTATTTCTGAGATTGTAGCAGTAAAAAACTAAACACACATTTTAGGACTGTAATGTTCAAAATTCAATCCATATATGCTGCCTGTGTAACTTTTTTTTTCTTTTTTTTATTTCATGCAAAGATTTCTATCTTTTATTTTCATCTGAATATTATTTATTATTTCCAACCGTGTCTTTATGTGCTCTTGAATGCTGGCATGAAGTTTGTGATAAATCAAAGTGCTGTATTTTTTAATGTCTCACGCTTGTATGTCTGAAGTATGTGGCTTGACATTAAAGCGAGCGATAAAATGGGGTTTGGAGGCTTTTGCCAGAAAAACATGTTGTGTCCTGTCGTGGAGCCGAGATTGACAGTAATAGCTGTGTTTGGTCTGGGATGTAATGGCAGTTTGGCTGTCAATATTGAAAATATATAGACAGGATGAGATTATTTCCTAATTGGTGTTTGGCGAGGTGTGTCTTAGGTTTTTTAAAGAGGTGTTTTGTTGTAACAAATGCAGTTATTTAAGGCGCTATGTGTGTGTTTTTACTCTCTACGACCTGTTGGTTTTAAGAAATATATTCAAATAATCTTTTTAAATAAGTCAAAAGTCAAATAACGTCTAAAAACATCTAAAACACTGTCTAATAACATTTAAGAAATTTAATATATATATATATATCTCTTATTTGCTGTATTCAAGAGTAAAAAAAACATGATTTTAAACATAACAAATGTGTTTATTTGTAATTGAACATAATATTTGTTTAATGTATCTTTATGGTATTATTATTTATTTATTATATTTATTTTGTTGTTGTTATTTGTTTTTATTATTATTATTATTATACATTTTTTAAAATATCATTTAATATTTTTAATGTTGTGTATTTTTATTTATTTACGTTGTGTGTGTATATATATATATGTATATATATATGTATATATATATGTATATATATATATATATATATATATATATATATATATATATATATATATATATATATATATATTTGTTAAATTTATTTATTTATTATTATTTTTTGTTTATTTATGTATTTTATTTTTATGTATTATGCTTATTTTTAATTTTTTATTTCACATCTTTATGAACAACATTTTCTCTTATCTTATGTTCTTTGCAGAGACTTGTCCAAAAACCTGATCGGCTGCCTCCATGTGGACGTCTTTAAAGGTCTCACAAACCTTGTTAAGCTGTAAGTCATGCTTTTATCACTGTATTAAACTTAAGTAAATGGAGGGGATCTTTGAAATACCTGTTCTTCAACTTAATTAAATTAATTTATGGAAATATTAGTTATTTGTAGCACAACAAACATTCACAGCAGGAAGCGGTTTTATTATAATTTTTTTATTAAATGTTTTTATCTTAATAAAAAATTATTATCTTATTATTGTTTAAAATGATATTAGTAAAAGGGACTAAGCTGAAAAGGGCGACACAGTGGTGCAGTAGTTAGTGCTGTTGCCTTACAGCAAGAATGTTGCTTGTTTGAGCCTCGGCTTGGTCAGTTGGTGTTTCTGTGTGGAGTTTGCATGTTCTCCCTGCGTTCGCGTGGGTTTCCTCTGGGTGCTCTGGTTTCCCCCACAGTCCAAAGACATGCGGTACAGGTGAATTGGGTAAGCTAAATTGTCCGTAGTGTATGAGTGTGAATGAGTGTGCATGGATGTTTCCCAGAGATGGGAAGGGCATCCGCTGCGTAAAAAACATATGCTGGATAAGTTGGCGGTTCATTCTGCTGTGGCGGCCCCAGATTAATAAAGGGACTAAGCCAAAACGAAAATGAATGAATGACTAATATTAGTATAATTTTGTGTTTTTGGTATTTTTATTAGTTGTATACATTGGTTATGATACTTTATTTTGAAACTCTATTTAGGTTAAACTTAATGAAAATAATAATAAGAAGAAATATGTAATTGACACTGAGGTGAGACAAAATCCTTCTACATATTTATTTTAAAGTTTTTTTTTATGTAAATAATTAATAGGTTTTCAGTCGTAAGTTGATTTCGACTGTTGCAATACCTTTACAGGACTCAAGGGGGAAACCGAAAATAAACAAATACAGGGTGGGCAATTTATATTTCACCTTAATAAAATGGGAATAGTTTCCCGAATATAGTTTCCTGAAAAGTGGATTGGTCATTGTGGGCCAGTTGAATGGCCCCCAAGGTCTCCCGAACTGACCCCCTTAGACCTTTGTCTTTGGGGTCATCTGAATGCAATTGTCTATAGTGTGAAGATACAAGATGTGCAGCACCTGAAACTACGGATACTGGAAGCCTGTGCTGGCATTTCTCCTGTGGTGTTGCTATCAGTGTGTGAAGAGTGGGAGAAGAGGGTTGCATTGACAATCCAACACAATGGGCAGCACATTAAACACAATTTATAAGTGGTCAGAAACTTGTAAATAACTCATGAAAGAATAAAGTTACGTTAAAACACACCATTGTTTTTCTTGTGAAATTCCCAATAAGTTTGATGTGTCACATGACCCTCTTCCTATTAAAAAAACAAAAGTTGGATCCAAGTTGGCCGACTTAAAAATGGTGACCATGGTCACCACCTATCTTCAAAAGTTTGCCCCCTCACATATCCTTATGTGCCACTAACATGACGTTAATATTACCAACCAATGCCATTTTATTAAGGTGTATCCATGTAAATGGCCCACCCTGTATGTTAAATTACTCCAAAATATTTTTGTCATTTGACTTTTATTGTTTTTAGTTTTTGCTAACTATAACAACTCTTGCCAAATAAAAAATTATAAAAATAAAATAAATAATAGACACAAACAATCTGACTATTACAGCTGTGAAATGTGTTAATAAAGATCTCATAGTAAAATTGTAATAAATCTATAATTTGCTCAGTGTATATTCATGCCAATATCTTGGCTGGTTTATGTCAGTCATGGAGAAATAAATATGACTTTGTATAAAATTGCTGATTCGTTTTGAAAAAACAAGTGTCATGCAAGTGAAAAAACATACAGTTGCAATCAGAATTATGAAACCCCCTTTACATTTTTTTCTTTTAAATGTTTCCCAAATGATGTTTAACAGTGCAAGAAAATGTTCACAGTATGTCTGATAATATTTTTTTCTTCTGGAGAAAGTCTTATTTGTTTTATTTTGGCTAGAATAAAAGCAGTTGTAATTTTAAAAGGTCAAAATTATTAACCCCTATATATTTTTCCATAGTCTACAGAACAAACCATCGTTATACAATAACTTGCCTAATTACCCTAACCTGCCCAGTTAACCTAATTAACCTAGTTAAGCCTTTAAATGTCACTTTAAGCTGTATAGAAGTGTCTTGATAAATATCTAGTCAAATATTATTTACTGTCATCATGGCAAAGATAAAATAAATCAGTTATTAGAGATGAGTTATTAAAACTATTATGTTTATAAATGTGTTGAAAAAATCTCTCTGTTAAACAGAAATTGGGGAAAAAAATAAACAGTGTGGCTAATAATTCTGACTTTAACTGTATAAAAAGCAACTAAAATACTGTCTAATATAATAATATGTTTATTTAAATGCTTAAGCATAAAACTAAATATAACTAGTTAGAAATAGATGTGAAACTGAAATAAATTTAGTTGTAAATTGCAGTTTTTGGTGATGTATTTGTGCACTTTTTTACTCTAAGACCAGCTGTTATATTTAAAGAAAATTCTTCAAAAAAATTTTTGACACCAATCAAAAGTGAATTAGCCCAAAATCAATAATATTTTAGTTAATGATTCATTTAGAAATAAAGCAAGTGTCTTGAACGAAACATTGAATGATTGACTTAAATGATTTGTTCAAAAACAGATTCATTCTAAAACTAAACTCCACATTGTTTAAGTGATCTGTTTATAAATAAATATATATATATATATATATATATATATATATATATAAAAATTGTATTTAATAAATAAACATATATGATATTTTTTTTGCATGCATGCATACATATTATTAAAGGCAAAATGATTACATGTATACCGAGAGAAGATTTTCAAACATAGCTTTAACAACCAATTACCGTGTCTTTGCCATAATGACAGTACATAATATTTTACTAGTTATTAATCAGCTTAAAATACAATTTAAAGGCTTAGCTGGGTTAATTATGTTAATTAGGCAAATTAGGAAAATTAGGCAAGTCATTGGGCAACAGTAGTTTGTTCTGTAGCCAATCAAAAACAGTATTTAGTAATAGTACCTTAAAAACTATTCAGTCATCCATTTTCCTTCAGCTTAGTCCCTTTATTCATCAGGGGTCACCACAGTGGAATGAACTGCCAACTATGCATTTGTTTTATGTTTTATGCAGCTGATGCCCTTCCAGCTGCAACCCAGTACAGGGAAACACCCATACAAACTCATTTACCTACATAAACTACAGCCAATTTAGTTTATTCAATTCCCCTATAGCGCATGTGTTTGGACTGTGGGGGAAACCGGAGCACCCGGAGGAAACTCGTGCCAACACGGGGTGAACATGCAAACTCCACACAGAAATGCCAACTGACCCAGCCGGGACTCGAACCAGCGACCTTCTTGCTGTGAGTTGACAGTGCTAACCACTGCGCCACTGTGTCGCCATACCTTAAAAATGATAAATAAATAAATACAAATAGCTTTCAAGGAAATGACAAACAAAATATTATAGGAATAAAGAAAAAGAGTTCAAATTTTATAGGAAGGCTAATAATTTAACCTTCAGTTGTATATATTAGACAGTAAATCACAGCGCACACCCCAATACTGATACACATTTCTCCCTGAAAATGAAACAGCGCATTTCAATAATGCTAATTTCACAGATTTCTCCATCTGTCTGTCCGTCCTTTCATATTAGCAGTGATGATGAGAAAACAAATGTCATTGCGGATGTTCATCTGCGATTCATTAGCCTAATTAGCCTTCACAGAAAGCTAGCGCTCTCGGAAGCAGGTGTTGTTGGATGAGCGAGTTAGCAATACCGTCGACTACCCGCGGGTTTCACGACAGCTGCAGGTGCGATAATCCAGGGCATTACACCTGATCCAGTCATTCCAATTAAAACAGATTTACCCCCAAACAGATGTGATGTCAAGGGTACAGAGGAGCGACGCAACACAAGCAGTTTGTAATGAGGCGTTTTAGCTTAATATGCTAATCGGCCCAACTTGAATAAACAGGATTAGCATTACAGTATTATTATCTTTTAGCTATTGTAGCATTTTTGTCAAGTTTGTGTGAAAACAAAATGTACAATGTTGGTTTTGCTAGCTTGCATTGTTATTCTTAAAGTGGATAATTAATCAGCGCAAGTTAATACACAAAAAAAAAGATGTGTTTGTTTTGGTAATCCTCAATCAAATCTGACTATTTGTTTCTGCGTTTGAAGCGTTTGGCTTCCATACCAACTGTATATCACTATTTTTTTAGCCACACCCCTTTTATTGTTAGTTTAATGTGAGGAATTGATGCACAAGAAGAAAGCTCCGCCCCCTACTCAATATTCCATTTCTGAAATAAGTCTATTCTTGATAGTAATCTAATTGTTGAAATATTAGCTTGTTCCTAGCATGTTGTTAGCATGATTTAACATGTTACGAGCATGTTTTAGCAGCATTGTTACCATGATTTAACATGTTACGAGCATGTTATAGCAGCATTGTTAGCATGGTTTAACAATTTGCTGTTAGTGTGTTAACAAGGAATTTACATTTGTTTTTTTTTGACCGTAAAATTTCTAATGTTTTTAGCATCTTGATAGCATGGTTTCCGCATGTTGCTAGCTGTTTTAGCAATGCTAGTCTATTTTTTTATAATTAGTATGTTGTAGCAAACTAACTAATATGTTTAGCTTGAGTAAACATTGCTAGCATCACATTCATTCTAGCATTATCACACTATTTTTAGCACAATGTTAACGTTAACATGTTTTTACATGGGATAGCAAATTGCTAACGTGTTTCAGCACATTACTAGCATACTTTTTGATCATACGTTGTACTGTTGTAAAATGTTGTACTGTTCTAACATTGCTAGCATGTTTTTAACATTAAAAGAAAGTTGCTAGCTAGCATGGTACAACCTGGTATTAGTAGGTTGACAGTATGGTTTGTAACATTGTTGATAGCATGTTTAACATTTCTAGTCTTCGTTATGATGTTGTAGCAAATTACTAATGTTTTTAGCATAAATGCTAATAGCATGTTTCACATTTATCGCATTTTTCTAGCATGTAAAAAAACTTGCAAGTTGCTACTATAGTATAACATTGCAAGCATGTTTGTTACATTTTAACACATTGCTAATAGGTTGATGATATGTTTTTTAACGTTGCTAGCATGATAACGTCACTAGTCTTTAATGATTTAGCACGCTATTAGTATTTTAAAATGCTCCTAGCATGCTTTTACCACATTGTTGCATTTTGTAAACTCCCTTAACAAAATTAGCCATGTTTTTACTACAAATAAACTGTGTAATATTTTGTAATGGTCTTACTAATGATCGATTTAATTTATCAACAGCAGCTTAAGATATTCAAGGACATCTTAAAGCGATAGTGCACCCAAAAATGATTGACTCGTGTTGTTTCAAACCTTTTGAGTTTTTTTTTCTGTTGAACACAAAAGAAGACATTTTGAAGAATGATGAAAATGTGAAACCGTCAACTTCCATTGTAATTGCTTTTTCTACTATGTAAGTCGATGGTTTCAGGTTTTCAGCATTCTTTAAAATATCTTCTTTTGTGTTCAACAGAAGAAAGAAACAGAAAAGTTTGGAGTAAATAGTGAGTAAATTTAAAGGTGCTGTATGTAACTGTACGTTCACACCGAAAGCAGCGAGAGCGTCAAAGGTTGCTTTTGCCACCCTGGCAACAACGCTGTCTGTCTTAAGCTCCGGTGGTGAGAGCGTCAAAAGTCGATACATTGATCTCATATTTAAAGGGGCCGTTGCAGCATATCATATCAGTTACATTCCTGCATAAAACATGCTTTTTAGCGTGAAGATGTTGCACACTTATTATCCAGTTCATTTAAGTACGGAAGATCTAGTGATGTGATGTGGCATTGCTCCACTTAATTATCCAATGTTTCCATATGTCTGAAATATTCTGAAGCAGCTATACGGTTTTGTATTGTCGCGTGAGATTCCCGCTTTTTTAAGGAAAAAAAAAATATAACATTGACTACGTTTACATGGACATAATTCGATTTTAATGTGATTAAGACAATATTCTGATTAAGAGTCTACCATGTAAACAGAGATTTTTTTTAAAAATTTTTTTTATTAATTTAATCAGATTAAGGTCATAATCGAACTAAAAAGAAATCGAATTAAGACATGTGGAGTATGCCGATTTTAGTCGCATTACTGAAGTGCAGTACAGACATGTAAATGCCTTAATCGAACTATAACCGCCATGTTGAACTTTAAGCCGTTTTTTGCGACAGGGTAGTACACACACACTTACACACGCACGGCTGATTGACTCTTTGCACCTACCGAGAAATGTGGAGTGTTTTTTTCTTCCATTCAGCTTGCGGTATGAACTTCCAAATATTTAAATTGTTCGTGAATAAAAGTGAAAGTGCCAAACTGCAGTTAAAGTCGACAAATAAAAAATGTAACACCTGAAATTACATGAAACTCCGGAGGAAATGCGTATAGCGTGATGACGCAATGACATTAATCGAATTATGTGCTATACTTGTAAAACGCAATCATGAAAGTAACACTCAAAATGCAACTCACGTAAACACCTTAGTCTTATTATTCTCTTAATTAGATTAAAGCAAATAATTTGATTACTGATGTCCATGTAAAAGTAGTCATTGATGCACATCAGTAACTCACCAGTAACTTTAATGTATGTTCCTGTAAGAAAAACATTGCAAATAATTGGAAATCCGGTGACTGTAATATTAAAACCCTTGGGAACAACTGTGGTTGGAACCAACGTTCACAGTGACTATGTTCTCTGGATTCCTTTCAAGCGGTGGACTTCTACATTCTGATTGCTTGCCGCCGAACTGCGTCTCAGCTCATTACCATAAAGTTGACTTGATTTCAACTCTCCTCAACGCCCACACGGGCGAAGAAACGCCACGCTGCTCCTCGATGTTTACTGTCGCCAGCTCCCATTGAAAATGAATGACTTCCAGCTACTTTGATGCTCTCGCCGCTTTCAGTGTGAATGTACAGCAAGTTTTTGACTCTTCTAAAGCATAAAAATACCGTAATATGTTTGCAGATGTTTAAGAAACATGCCGAGTGAACATTCTTGTTTAACTGGAAAAACAATGCTAAAAAGTCAGTTATTCTGCTTTGGGAATGCAAGTTACGTGCCAGAACGCTGTCTTTGTTTTGGTCATTTTAACCTACCCACTGCCACTTCAGCCAATTATATTTTAGCACTCCGGGTTGCCTTGATGTAAAACCACATATTTCATTCATTCAGTCATGAAGGCTCTCAAAGCATGCGACCTGTGACCAAAATGCAACCTCCGGTGGACAGTAGCAGACTCCAAAAGGAGACGCAGATTCAGATTTCCACATGAGGTGGTTATTATTAACAAATAATATAAATATTGCAAATGTAAACATTAGATAAGCAGGTTACATTGTAACCCCATATCCCAACAACACACTACATCACGAGATTTGCAGTGATAATCAATTTGGCAAAAGACTAAACACGACAGAAATTTAAATACAGCCATTCAGAAGCACAAAATAGTGCACTTACTGCACTCCCAACGAAATGGTAAGGTTTGCAATCTAATTAATACATATTAAACCTCTTTAACATTATTAAATGTACATGCTGAAGCACTGATATGTGTTGGCTTGCACCGAGTCACAGTTCTAAAGTTCAATTTCAAATGGTTTATTTTATTTTCAAGCTCTGAGGTAAATAATCTGCTGCTGCTTTCATTAGTATGGCAGTCATGTAAAACGGCATTCAAACTCACATTATTACTTTTAACACTGAATAAAGCACATGAGGTATACCTGAGGAGGTCATTTTGTTAGTTTTTTGTTGTTGAGCTGCAGGAAATAGAAGTCGTTTCTAAAATATACATCTGAGGTGTCCTTTTTAATATGGAGCATATTCCTGCTATCGCGTGCCATTGCTTTTATTTAGAACGCGGTTTAAATCAGCCTTTAGGCTTGACAGTCAGGCACACTGCTGTTGGTGTCGTCAATCTGGCAACCTGCGCTTGTGTGTGTTTTGAACCAGGTGTGCAATACCTAGTTCAACCACTGGGTGTCAAACTTGCATACTGCACCTTTACATTTTTGGGTGAACTATTACTTTAATATAAAACTAAACCTGATGATCATAATGATTGCCATTTAGCATGATTTGTTTTTCCTCATTACTTATCCCTTTCTTTGGTTATAGAAACCTTTCGGAGAACAAGTTTTCTTCACTCTCTCAGGGGATTTTTGACAGCCTTGGCTCTCTGAAGATACTGTAAGTGTTTGATTTAGCTTTGCAAACATAAAATTTCCCATGGAAGCACAAATGATCATGTGCAACTCTAAAATAAAACGAGATTGTTGTTCATGAGTGTTTATGAGTTCAAACCCCTGAGATAAGTTCCCATGACCCTTTAAACATGCATGTTTATATTCAGATGGGGCACATGCCTTGTTCACTTGGCTACCATGAACACATCTGTTGACCCAGACGCTGTATGTTGTTGTGATCTTATAAGAAGTGTTTGGGCTCTAATGTCCTTTTCTTCATCATGTTCAGGGAGTTTGACAGCCCTTATCTTCTGTGTGACTGTAACCTGCAATGGTTGGTGGTCTGGATTAAAGAGAAGGCCATAGGAGTGAAGGAAACTCGCTGCTCGTTCCCTCGATCCCTGCAGGGTCAGTTAATCACCTCGCTTAGGGCCGAGACACTCACCTGTGGTAAGAACACACACACACACACACATACAAAAAAATGACACAGGCAAACGCACAATGACACAGACACACTTACACTCAAATACACACAAACACTCACACACACACACACACAGAAACATGCACACACACACAGACAACGACACAGACACACGCATACACATAGGCACACAGACACACACACGTGCACAGACACGGGCACACACAAATACA
>CAIGQZ010034999.1:11406167-11417867 GCA_903798205.1 Danio tinwini | reverse complement strand
TCTACGGAGGTCGGTTTTGGCAGCTGAGCTGAACCAGACGGTGATTGTAGTGCAGAAGTGAAGATAGTCGCTAGCCTAGTTTGTCGGCTAAAATGGGAAAGTGTCAGTTTAATCCGCTGTGGCCAAGGAATCCGAATTACGTTTGCGTCAAGCCTGTGGCAAGAAATGACCGCAAGGCTTACTGCTGTTGGTGCTGGAAATCTTTTAAGATAGCGATGATAGGTGTTACAGTTGGACTCCCATATGAAGGGTGCCAAACACACCGCGTGCAGTACTGCTTGCCAGTGCCAACCACCTTTTGTGCAGTTCTCCTGTCTTCAGTCACATCAGCAAGGGTGAGGTACAGGATGCATTTTAAATGTGAACGAAAGAACCAAGGCAGCAAAATGGCTAAGCTAATTGCCAAGTCAAACGTGTTGAGAAGAAGCCACAAGCAGAAGTTGACAGAAATTGAGAGCCTGGGCGAAAAAATTTGCAGTCAAGGCAGCAGAGCTGCGAAGGCTATAATGTTCAACACCAAGTTCAAATTGATTTGTTTATTACAAATTGTGTACAGTGTGTTACACTGTTGCTTTTGTATTAAATATAACTGATAATTTAAATAAAATGTTTTATTTAATTTAAGTTGCCCACTTGTACATACTTTTTTCTAGTGTTAAAAATTTTGTACAGATTTGACATTTTCCCCTCATTGTTCTGTCAGAGTGGGTACGAAGTTGACATTGAATTTTATCTGAAATGGTATTAAAAAGGTCTTAAAAAGCCTTGAATTTCATTTGGAGGATCCCGGGGGTACCCTGTATAAGGATAGTTTACTGTAAATTCAGATGTAAATTGTCATCATTTGCTCTCCCTTTTCTTGTTTCAAACCTATTTGAGTTTTTTTTCTGTTGTACACAAAAGATGATTTAGAAGAAAGCTGGAAACATGTAACCATTGACTTCCATAGTAGGGGAAACCATTACCATGGATTTCAGTGGTTACAGGTTTGCAGCTTTCTTCTAAATCATCTTTTGTGTGCAACAGAAGTAAAATCTTTCTCTTTTTTTAGGACAAAGTGTAAAAATTCTAAAACTGTGGATAATTTTTTTCTAAATTATTTGCTTGCTTCATTGACAGCATCAAAACAAATGTTGAGTTTGCCTTTTGTTTATTTTAGCTCTCCACTGCACTCTAGTGGTGAGAGATGGAAGTGATACAAGCGTATGCTGCTTATTCATATGTATTAAATCAGGGGTGTTCAAACTCGGTTCTGGAGGGCTGGTGTCCTGGCGAGTTTAGCTCCAACCCTAATCAAACACACCTGAACCAGCTAATCAAGCTCTTACTAGATGTACTAAAAACCTCCTGGCAGTGTGTTGAAGCAAGTTGGAGCTAAACTCAGCAGGACACCGGCCCTCCAGGACCGAGTTTGGACACCCTTGTATTAAATAATTACGAAATGTGTTGCTTTTTATTCGTCAAATGCATTTATTTTTATATAAGGCTATTTATTTTCATAAGTGGTTTTCTTGCTGCTTTTTTGTGTCACTCCTAAAGAAAGAGTCCCGAATAATGTTAGACTGACACTATATTATATAGTTATTTAATGCATATTTTAATTTCAAAATCTTATATTGAGTTTTTTTTTTTACATATCAATGCATGATATAATTTAGTTATATCACAATAAAAGAGTTTCCAGCATATAACCATGATCAGATATCTAATATTGATTAAACAAACAAAAAAATGTGTTTTGTTTACATTTTAGACACAATTCTGTCGTTTTGCCAACGAAACAGAACTAGACCATAAAATTTGTGGCACACTTTTTGTTTTGTTTTGTTCATGAACGAATCTTTTTTTACTTATTCATTTGACTCAGTGGTTCATACATAAATAAAGCCGCTTGCTTGGTTTCTAAGGCTGCATTTAGGGTTGCCACCCTTAAAATACAGAATCGTCTCGTATTTGAGAATGAAATTGAGCGTCCTGTTTTGAATCGATACAGGACTGGTTTGTCCCGTATTTTTTTTATCAATTTTTTTTTTTTATAGCTTTTCATGCAAATCATTCTACATGCATTTTATGAAGATGCCTCATTTCCTACTTTTGATTGGGTAATACTTGATGTCATCGTTAGTTTGATTGGTCTTTGTCCAGTGAGGAGGGCGTGTCTTTTAAGCAGAGTCTGTCAAGTATTGACAGAGAGTAGCCTAATGGCAGATGCTTCTCCAGGTAACCCCCCGCGTCTTAACGTTTCAGAGTTTAAACGCAAGCGGCTGCAAAAGTACTGCAGAGAGTGGGAGTAACCAAATACCTGGCTGCAGAGTGGTAGAAATGGTTATCAAGCCAACTGCACGATTTGTCGGAGAGCGTTCACTGTGGCTAATGCGAGACGTGCGACAACATGCCTCCGGACATGCATTCCCGCAATGACTGAGCTCACAAAAATCAATGCACAGTCAGACAGTTCTTCATACCCCAAGTTTCTCCCAAAGCAGACATGCTAGTGACAGTGACCCAGTCTGTGAAAATCTAGCTGGAGTTTTTTTTTTTCTTGTTTTTTTGTAATTTACTATGTTTTCTACATAAAATAAAGAACAGTCTGTGAAAATAATAAAAATATATGTATTTAATATTAACTGAGTAAAACCATATCAACAACTGAAATCACACTGGGTCACAAATTGTAATTTGTAAAATTTCTGTGAATACAATGTAAGTGGATCACGTTCCAATGTAATGATTTGCTTGTTAAGATTAAGTCAGGCACATAAGCATTAACTTATTACATGAAACATTACATTTATTACATTAATAAGCAACATAATGCCCATGTAAAGAAAATAAACTAGTAAATTACAACTTTCCATATTTTTGAAAAATAGGCTATTTGAAAACTTTACTAGCTAATATTTGTATCTAGTTTATGTATGTGCAGTTTCCATGTTTGGATAGGTGTTACTGCAAATAATAACAAATATTTTAGCCAAAATCTGTTATCAATACCACACTTTAAAATTAGGTTCATTACTATTTTCTCCTCTCTTCTAGGTTACAGCAGCTGAGGTAACACAGGTGTACCACACTATTAAACAATACATCAGCTATAACAGTGCTGCAGAGTTGTAAAAGAGAAAGACTGACTGCATCTGATCTGTTTACACAGATTTCAATAAAATACTTTATTTTAATGTCCAAGTCTTCATACTTTCCTAAAAAACATATTTTAAGTTGCGATTTACCACCACTGGCATGCTATTGGGCCTGTGATTGGGGATGTGTCCCCCGCTGCAGTATGCGTCCCTTATTTTTTTGTATTAAAAGTGGTAACCCTAGCTGCATTTACACTGCAAATCTTGATGGTCATTTCCGATTTTGTGACCGTATCCGATTTTTTTTGCTGACCTGCTTACATCATCTTTTAAAAGTGACTTGTATCCGATTGTCTGCATTTACACAGCATATGGCAAAGGTGCAATGACCAGGGAAAAAAAGAGCGGGCACTGACTGAGAGCTTATAATTAAAGAGCGCCCTTTTCTCTGTTCCTGTGTTTGATCTGTTTGCAGGGTTTAATTTTTTTTATTCTTCTTGACAGGTTATTTTATTATAGTTTATGACAGAAAAGTTCTCATTTGGCCATCTTCTTTTAATCTAGGCCTTTTTAAACCAGTAGGCATCTTAATGTAATGTCTATGGCGTGATTTATGCATGTGACGCATGCCAGTCTTATATTAGTTTATATTGGTTACGTGGTGGATATTGCATTCTCTCGCTCTCGTTAACATGCTTAAATACTTGTGCTATATGACAATATAAAAGCTTTTCTAGTCCTCGTGTATGAGATTTAAGGTTTGAGACTCTGCTGAAGTCTGTTCTGAAAGGCTAGAGTTAACGTCATTTGCTATGGTTTTTAATGAAGCGCGACTCACATTGACAGGTGAATATCTGATCTGCCTGCTTACACTGCAGATACGAGGGCACAGATCCGATTTATATTGGGTAAATTCCCACATATGAACAAGGCCTGAATCTGATTTGACTAAATCGAAATCCATGCGATTTCTTTCTGCTTACTTGTACATGGGCCATATCCAATCTGTGCCACATGGGAGAAAAAAAATCTAAATTGCGTCACTTGAACCATGGACTGTAAATACAGCCTAATTGAATCAGCCATTTTAAACAAATCAATCAAATCAATTATTTAGTGATTTAGGCCCAATTCTATTTTTGTACCCCTTCCCCTTGGCCCTTAAAACGGAGTGTGAAGGGGAAGGGTTTCAAAATTTACCCCTAAGAATTGAGACAGCACTACAGCACCTGCACACGTCATCGTATGTCATCGCGATCCCTTGCTTCATATGAGATCAGACGATCGCGACTGCTGTAGTTATTCCTGATGTGTTATTTTTTGTGTATTTATCATCAGGAAATCACTGAAGATATCATATTATGTTATCATAACGATCTAATGTGACTGTACTGCGCATTTACACAGTGACCATGTGCATCTATGTAAACACACCAAAAACAGCATTAACATTATAGCAGACACTGTAAAAAGCTCATTCTCAGCCACTAGAGTTTTCTGACAGGGTGTTCGAGTGTCATCGAGTGACAGAATGTTGTGGGACTGCTGTACAGGAGTTATTATTAGGGATTATAGATTGCAAAACTTAGCGATTTTTTTTTTTTTTTTTTATTTTTTTTTTTTTTATTTATTTTTTTTATTTTTATAAAAGCATGACGGTAAAACACGAACACGGTTATGAATATATTAAATCGTGTATTTGTTGTAAAAATTCAAAATAATGACAAACAAAATACTAATTTGTGTATCTCCTTACTTCCGGGCGCTGCTATCCTGCTGTTGTGGCTGGTGTATTCTGGGAAATTTTCGTACCCCTTTGTTTGGAGTGTGAAAAATCTTCGCTCAAAGGGCTATTCACCCCTTCCCCTTAGCCCTACGCCTTCAAGCTAATAAGAGAATTGGGACACCCCTACCCCTTCACTGGCATGCGCAAAACGAGGGGTAAGGGAAAGGGCTAAGGGGTAGAATTGGGATTGGGCCTAACTCGTTAAGACAGGCACTTGTCGCCACCTACTGGCCGTTATATTTTCATACTCGTTTATCATTTAAATCATCCAGCCAATGTAAATAACAAAACACTCATTATCACTATCAAAAATACATTTAGAGAGATCAGTATTTGTCAGTATCGCACACCCTGGTGTTCAGTTTGTATTAAATTTACTATAAACATATATTTTACATGTATTATGTATTTTACGTTTTTACCAAACAGTTACAAAGCTAAAACAGAAGATTTATGGCACACCTTTTGTTTTGTTCATGAATGAATCTGTTGTCAAATCAATTATTCGGTGAATCCCTCATTAAGACAGGCGCTTGTCGCCACTTACTGGCCATTGCATTTACCGTAACATTATACATGTCTCTCTATATGCAGATGGCCTCGGACGCTGGCTGGCATTACAGCATATTTGCCATGTAAGCGCCAGGTAACCGGAGCAGGCATTTATTCGGGCAGCTCAGCAGAGGATCGGCGTGCGTGGAGGAGATGTGACCGTGGTGGACAGTGGGCTGAAGATGACTACTCTCGCTGTGAATATATGAAAGATGTCACACGGGTGCTCTATATCATCAACCAGGTGTGGAACTTTCACCTTTTTACTAGGGGTGTAACCAGGGTGTGAATAACAAGGGGGTTTGGATGGGATTGACCCCTTTAATTAATGCTTGATCCCCCTCTGAAGGACGTCAAAACAAGATGTATGGGAGGCCAGCGCTTTTATAGTGAGGTATAGTTTTTAAACTGATCTGTATCTTTAATAACAATATTAATAATTAGAATAATATATAATATAAATAGACATCTGACCACCCCTATACTGGTTCATACCATTCAAATTTCACAGTAGTGTACATATAAACTAGGGCTGAAGGATTTTAGAAAAAAATAAATAGTGCGGACTAGGGATGCAACAATACAGATATGGCTCGTTTCCACTGACTGGTACGGTACGGGTTGGTACGGGTCACCTTTATCAGGCTTGCGTTTCCACTGTTAAAAGGGTACCAATGGTACTATTTTGGTGGGCATAGTGTACGACAAAGTTGCAGTCGACGTCATTTTTGCTCGAGAAAATGTCTACAGTAAAGCTGTACGGGTCGCTCACATATCATATCAGAAGCACTTCTCACAAAACAGATGCTTTACACACAAATACTTGTGTATAAATGTTTATTACTAACTTTTTTATAAACATAAGTTGATTATAACTGCAGATCAATGACAGTGCGAAATAGCCTACTGTAACGTCTGCAATTATATAAAATAAATAAATAAATGCAACAAATATGAACACATACAGACCCCTTAGAGTCTCCGATATGTTACCACTTACAGAAAAACTACACACAGCATTTAGTCATTTAGGTTCAAAACAGTATGAAATAGAGCTCACAGTCAGTGCAAACCTCTCATGATTAAATGTGTCTTTAATCCTCAGCAGCACGTGTAGTAGTGATGCGCGGATGGCGGTTATATCTGCGGGGGCTGCGGATAATCCGCGGGTCTGTCGGGTAATAAAAAAATACATTATGATTAATTGTGGGTGGGTCGGGGGTCATAGCAGTTGACCAGTAAGAAAGCAGAGAGCGGACTTCGCAGAATGTGAAGATGAGAGAGACGCCCAAAATAATGGATGAAGTGCAAGAGTACTGTGCAAACTTTCAGTCAGAGGAGTCATCAGAGGAAAAGCTGCTGTTGTTCTGGGAGAAACAAGATCACTTATTTACAGGACTGCAGCGCCTTGCAAGAAGAAGCATGTGCATTCCTGCAACAAGTGGTGCGCACAAACTCTCATTTAGTGCAGCCCCAATCCAGGCACAGTAGGCTAGATGCTATTCTGTTTTTGCACAGTGCAAAGAAAAAGGCCAAAAAAACATAGCTGCTGTTTACGCTGAAGTGACACCGTTTTTGTTATCTTTTTCCTGTATATGTGAAAGCTTAATCTGCTGTTAATAACGAACAATCCACGGTGACCTATCATCTCACTTAAAACAAAGAATTTGAATTATTAAAGTGTCGATCGGGTACGGGTCGGGTGCGGATATATATATATCAGATAAAATAATATGTGCGGGCGGGTGGATGATCAAAATGAAGGAGCGGATTCAGGTAACATTTCAGCTGATCCACGCTTCTCAAACGTGTAGCCTCTTGTTAGAAAGTAATTCCAGCATTCTGAGTTCATAATAGTCCAAAAGGTGATGATAATAGTTAAACATGGCAGTTTGTTCACGTTTGCTGAAAAAATAATGTGCTCCTTTTTTTCCGGCTTCTCCTTTTGTGTTTTTACGCGTCACTCTCGCGTCTGTCAGTTTCTGACAGGATCAGGGTTCAAAAGCATGTCAATAATCAAGCACACGTTATTATCATCAGCTCAAGGGAAAAATCTGCTCTTCTTTTTTTGGCTTTGTGGCTGTTCATCAAGACGACGACAAGGTTCGTTTGAGCCCAGATCGGACAGGGCTCGTTATTATATTGATATACTGTATACTCTCTCGGCTGTGTATGAAAACATGGCAGCTTCTTTGTTTTCATTCTGGCTTGTTGAGTGAGCTCAAGACGTATCTCTGTAAACCAATAGCGTTTAGCTGCTCGTCTAGCTCCTCCTTTTGGTACCCTTTCTTGTGTTTGGTACCCTTTCAAAAGGGTGCCGAAAAAGGGATATGGTACTGTTCGGTACGCCTTTTGACAGTGGTAACGGCCATATAAGTGTACAGAACCGTACCATACCACTCAGTGAAAACGGGCCATTAGCTTACAGTTCAATTCATACATTGGTTTTTATCACAGTTTTCGGTTCGGTTCGTTTCTGGTGACTTACCACATAAGTGTTTTTTTTTTTGTTATTCTATGCTTAGGCAATAGGAACAGTAAGAAAGAGAAAAAAATAAAAACAATTTATTGCAATACTTCTTTATTTTACTTCAAAGCCAAGAAAGGTACACTAGTTCCTAGTGTATAGTATAATAAAAAAAAATAACACTGAAATCTCACAGCTGCTGGTAGTCCATGTACAAACTGGGGAACACATAAATTCCTACATTTAAAAAATAAACATGCATGCAAAGTTAATAAATATAAATTGACCATTTCAAATAAACATATTTGTACTTCAGTAAACATAAATAAACCATCTTAATTAAACTAAACACTGCCTTTGTTATTTTGATATGTCTTTCGGAACCAGTTGGGTATGTTTGCTGGAAGGATTCAGCGAGGGATTGTTGTTTTTTGGAGGACTTTATTGCCTTCTCTGCTATTCTGCCTGCAGACAGTGATATTGCTGGGTGATGGTGCCGCAGATGTGCAGTCATGTTGGAAGTGTTTCCGTTCGATTAGTCTATACGTGTAATGGAAATGTCACCATACAGCGGATTTGAAAGACACCGGCGCTTCCTCGTATTGTTGCCTTGCTTCACCGCTGCTCGCCATGTTGAGTGTGGAATGATGGTTGAGTGCCCCCTTACTTTAGAGCATAGTGATTGAATATTTACTCACGGGGGAGGGGTTTCCTCATCTCAGCTCATAGACTTACAAGCACACACAAACAGTCAATTCGAATAGAAATAAAACGCACGTAAATTTTTTTAACCGGAAAACCGGGGGAAAAAAAACGCAATTCACAAGCTCGTATTGAACCGTGGATGTCTTATCGAACAGTTCAATTTTGTATTGAGAATTGTGGAATTTTAGTTGTCGTAATTGAAATGATTTATTGGACAATTAATTGGCAGGTGAATTTTATAGTTTATATAAGACATGTTTGTTGCTTCTTATTTCTTGTTTCATTTGTTTTATCGTCTTGGGATGAGCAGATGCCTCTGAATCTGACCAATGTGGTGCAGACAGCGCAGCAGCTGCTGGCTTACACCGCAGAGGCACCAAACTTCTCCGACAAGGTGGACGTGATCTTTGTTGCAGAGATGATCGAGAAGATCGGAAAGTTTGCAGAGAAGTATAAAGAGGTGAGTTGAACATTTGTTTATGCAGTCGTTAAATATATATATATTTTTTTTTTCATTAATTTATTACATTTTATTTAGTTTGTTCATTTAGTTATTTTTTTATTTAAATATAAATTTATTTATGCAACCTTTGCTAACTGTCTTATTAACATAAATGTGCATTAATCAGGCATGTGATTCTTTCGCATAAATACAGATTTCCGTATTTTCCAAGCTCAATCTGGCAACCCCTGTAATTTCTGAGTTTTTTAGTTTTTTTTTTTTGAATGGGGGGAGTGGGATGTCTCATCATCAAAGCAGACGATCTGCTTCATTCTGGACGTCTTTCAGGGATGTAATTGTAGACCTACCTAGGCCACTGTGTATATAACAATGTGACAAAGCCGCTGACAATATGCAAGATTAGTAAATTGCATTGAATGTGTGCACAGCTATGCACACTTTTTCCACGCTCACATTTGCATGTCACGACACGTACAGCTGCAGGTCCCACATTTGTTATTGTCCTCTGCAAGTCATCTGTTCTTATGTCTTCATTAATTCAGTTCTACAGTCTCAAATGTATTACCTGAAAGTGGCACAAGTTTAGATGATACTACAAATTTATAAAAATATCTTTTATAATAATTAAAACTAGTCTATTAAAAACAGGGAATAAGCCGAAGTGAAAGTGAGAAACTCTTACTTGCAATGTATTTTTTTTATTCAGGGTGGAATGTTTAAGTATATTACGCTACTCAATTCAACCGGACTTAATATTTTTACAGTTTGAATTGTTAACTGACTAGTAGTTTGTTTATCGCGTTGGAATAAAGAGTCACTAAATTAGAGGTAAAGTTATATTCTGCGGACACAAGAGAACTAACTGAGTTAGTGGCGCCATCTAGCAGTGGTGTGTGGATCTGTCCTGACATAAACCTATTAAGTATTAGTTAGGTGACTATTAAACTGCTAAACATTTAAACTAATAAAACAAAAAAATGAATCTTAAATTGTGTGGCTAATAACAAATATTTGTATAAAGAATATTATTTATTTATTTTTTTTTTATTATTATTTATAATTATTTATATAAAAAAAATGCGCGCACACACACACACACATTTTGTTGAAGGGCGGCAGGGTCTCGTCTTCCTCCTTTTTTGTCCTCTGCTAATCACATGCCTGATTAATTAATGGAGCCTGATTGTTAGTTTTAGGTGTTTTAGTCTTTAGTCTTCTTAAAAAGTTTTATTTTATTTTACTTAGTTTTATTACTGTTCATTCTCCATAATTATTTTTAATATATTTTTTATATATTTGTATAAGGTACATTTTGAAGAATCATGATTTGATGACATTAAATGTAGCCGCAAAACATTTTTCTGAAAGGCATTTGAAGCGTTTAAACTTTGCAACTACCTTTTAAACTACTTGGTTATTTGCTATTTTTATTTAAAAGCATTTGATCATGCTCTAACATACACTTAAGCTATGTTAACATAAACTTTGTCATCTGAGCTTTTGAATATTGCCAAAGCATTTGTGATCCTTTAAAAAGCACCGTCACTGTTTGCCGCTTCAGTTCGTGACCGTCTTCATCTCTAGAGAACAGAAGCGTTTTTTCTACAGGTGAATCTGTACGCAGAGGTGCTGATAGGATAATTTTCGGGGGATCAGGTTGCGCTTCACTCAGTGTTGAGGGGGAAATGTTATCGTGTAACACCTGCTCTGAATCTGCCGTCATTCATCATTCCTCATATTACGTTATTTTATTTTTCTTGCCTCCCATTTTTCTCGATGGTTGTGCAATTTTGTTTAGGAATTCAGCGGCAATGGGTTGACAAAATACAGACTGTTCCGGCATTTTCAGCATTGTTGTGTTCTTTTGATGACTTGATCAGTCTGCGTTCCTCCAACACTCTCACAGTAATCTCATTTTATTTCTTCCAAAAACACTGCAGGCAGCAACCGTTTTTTATGCACCTGTGGCTTATTTAGTGTAATTTAAAAGAGAAAATTTCTGAAATACACATTTAAGTGTTTCACTCTGTGTGTGTGTGTGTGTGTGTAGGTGTGTGTGTGTAGGTGTGTGTGTGTGTGTGTGTGTGTGTAGGTGTGTATATTGAATTAGCAAGTAATTTATAAATAATTTATAAATCAGAAGGTAAATCAGTAGCAAATCTCAAGAGCTTATATGCATGTGTGTGTGTACATATATATATAGTTTATATATATATGGTTTATATATATGGTTTAGTGGTTATATATATGGTTTAGTTTATATATATATATATGGTCAAAATTATTAGCCCCTTTAGGCTATTTTTTTCTCGATAGTCTGCAGAACAAACCATCATTGTACAATAATTGTCTAATTACCCTAACCTGCCTAGTTAACCTAATTAACCTAGTTAAGCCTTTAAATGTCACTTTAAGCTGTATGGAAGTGTCTTGAAAAATATCTAGTCTAATATTATTTACTGTCATCATGTCAAAGATAAAATAAATCAGTTATTAGAGATGAGTTGTTAAAACTATTATGATTAGAAATGTGTTGAAAAATCTGTTTTCCGTTAAACAAAAAATGAGGAAAAAATAAAACAGAGGTGCTAATAATTTAAGGGGGGCTAATAATTCTGACTTCAACTGTATGTGTATGTATGTATAT
>CAIGQZ010034999.1:11341589-11354689 GCA_903798205.1 Danio tinwini | reverse complement strand
TGTTTATAGATCTGATGGTTCTGTCTCTGTCAGTGACTCTTACAGTTAAAATGAGTACATCCACTAAGTGGTTCTGTCACTGTGTTTAAGCCTTTCTGTGCATGCATGACTGTATGGTATAGTATGGTAGTTCGTTCTGAAAGAAATATAGTGAAATGTTTGTTAAGAGTTGATTTTTTTTTGCTGGAGGAAACAGTTGTGATTATGAGGTGAGCACTGAGGAAACAGTAGATGGGAAATCCAATTGCTCCTTCATAACATCGGGGTACATGTGATACAAGTATACCTATAGCAAAGAACTGCAAATAAGCATATTTTATAGCAATTTATCGATAAACACACACCTTGCTCTCTCGCTCTGCACAGCTTTGGTTTGCTGATCAAATGAAAACGAAATCATGAGAAGGAGCCGAATTCTGCCACCGTCTTCATATCAAATTTAAAGAGGACTGAGGAGATAATTTGGTCTACATTTTATGAGCTAATCGCAAAAGTTTTAGGGGGGCTGAGCAAAATTATAGGGAGGCTAAAGCCCCCCTAAAATAGGCCTAGCAATGCCCATGCCTTAGTGTAAAACAAAACAAAACAGTAACACTTTATATAAGGTCACAATAAGGTTGCATTAGTTAATGTTAGTTAATGAATTTACTAAGATGAACAAACAATGAACAATGCATTTATTATAGAATTTATTTATGATAGTTAATGTTAGTTAGTTAGTTAGTTAGTTAATGAAAATAAAAGCTGTTTTAAATACGGTAGGAACAGTGAAAAAAGACAAAGATGTTTACTTAGAAATCACAACATTGCGGAATTAATTTACACAGTGAAAACAGGCTAATACATAGATTTTTTTTTATAAATAATGAAAATAAAGCTTTCTTTTTTATTAAAATCTTTTGGATTTCAATAATGCATTAGTAAATGTTGTTGAACTATGAATATTAAGTGCTGTATTGTTCATTATCAGTTCATGTTGCGTTAACTAATAATAACTAATGAAACCTCATTGTAAATGTGACCAAAAATTGTAAAAAAATATGACAGATTATTTTTAAGGAATTTTCAAGACTTGTTTTTTGTTATTTTTGGTGCATAAACTATACTTAAAGGTGTCATGTAACAAATAATCAATTATTTATTGTGATAGATGATGATTTTCATAATATCTGGAGCATAGGCGGAGGGTGAACAAACTCCAGGGTAAGGCTAAAATATGCGCTGCCCTTAAATGCATTTAAAAAGATTTGCGACCGACCAAGAAGAGGTTTCAACAAAATCACCGCCTACCAACAAACGTCTATTATATTCAACATGCACATTAAATTATTTTATTAAACTAACCCACTATATATTAATCTATACAATAATAATACAAATATGATATATTATATTATTTTTTAGATTAATGGTAGCCTTCTGTCTAACAAACAAAAATGTGTTTTAGCATTCTGGTTCATGCTTAAGAACTGCAAATAAGCAATTTTCTAAATAAGCCTAAAGCTACTTTTTTTAAAAGGCATATAAATAAATAGCACATACTTTCACATTGCTTTCCTTAAAAAAGGTAACACATTTAGCTACTTTTTACGTGACTTTAGATTGTAATAGACCAATTACTTTTCCCCCAACACTGCACGTAAGATCAACATATGTCCTGTTATATTTTTCAGACCTTTGAAATGTAAAACTCCAAACGATTGCCTAAACAAGATTACTACCAGGCTAGACTACGTTACAATGAAACTACGAAAATAAGGCATTTCATTTAATGCTGAAAACAAGTTAAACTAGAATAACATATTATTATACCTCTCTCATAATACTATTCAGAAAGCAAATCAGAAAACTCCGCTGGCCAGCACTTTTGGGTTTGTTTTCAGAGCTGCTGCGAACTCCAGTAATAAGCAGCGCTCATCAGTGCAAAGTGCAGAGTTGGACAGATCCATTTTTGTGTGGAGGGAGACTTTAAATTTGATTGACAAACTTACAATAACTAAAGTGTTCTGCGAATCATCAACATTAGATTACATTCATATTCGGCCTTACACCCGTTACATGTTTTAAATGCATTTTGTTTTCTTTACTGCTATCTCTGTGGTCTCTGGCCAGGGGGAGGCTAAGCCTGCCTATGCTCTGGAGACTTCAGATGCAAAAATATCTAAGTGCCATTTGATATCTACTTCTAAAATGAGCATTTTTCTGAGGTTCATGTGTGTATGTTGAGTGATTTTACTTTTATTTGAAAAAACAAAATCATTTTATAGTATTTAAAGTGATATGACTAATCAAAAACAGGAAAAAAATGCTCATTTTAGAAGAATATGTCAGATGACAATTAGATATTTTTGCAACTCTTCATCTACCCTCTTGATTTCACTAGTGAAATGTTCTCAATATTTCATAATAAATTCAGATGCACATTGAATATGCACATAAATGCATTAATTTTGTTTAAATGGAAGACAACAAGCCCCTCAAGATTAATTTCTTTACAGTGTGTGTGATTGTAGATCGTGGACTGACATGAGCTGTTGTGTGTTTTTTAAACATCAAGGTTTGTTCGCTGTCGACTTTTTTAGCTGGTGTTTCAGAGTCTTTTTTATAAAACACATCACTTGAAGCAGCCAAGCAGGTGGGATGAAACTCAGTGCCTGCGGACACAATCCTTGAGCATTATTCAGAGGACGTGTAAAAAAACCTGCTCATCCTCTCACAAACTACCAACACTCAATATTTATAGCACCTTCTAGGCTTTGCCAGCAAACAGTGCATGTAAATCCACGACTTAAAGGTCCCATGATTTTGAAATAAATAATTTATAGTTGTTAGTATCAGTATTGTTAATTTTTAGGATATCTATTAGCTAGTGTGCTTTAAAACAGTGACTACGTTTACATGGACACCAATAATTTGATTTTAATGCAATTAAAACAATACTATGATTAAGAGTCTACCATGTAAACAGCGATTTTTTGATTAATTTAATCAGATTAAGGTCATAATCAAGCTAAAGAGAAATCGAATTAAGACATGTGGAGTATGCTGATCTTAGTCGCATTACTAAAGTGCAGTACAGACATGTAAACAACTTAATCGAACTATTACCTTCATGTAGGACGTAGGACTTTAAGCCGCTTTTTGCCACAGGGTAGTCCACACACACATACACACACACCCAGACACACACACACACACACACGGCTGATTGACACTCTTTGCACCTACCGAGTCATTGCAGACCACAGACACCTGCATCGTGAAATGTGGAGTTTTCTTTTCTTCCATTCAGCATGCGGTATGAACTTCCATTAAAACAACTCGTCCAACAGTTCATAGTTGCATCCTATATCTCGTTTGTCACAGTGGGCTTGCATGAAATGTTCGTGAATGAAAGTGCCAAACTGCAGTTAAAGTCAACAAATAAAAAATGAAACACCCGAAATTACATGAAACTCCGGAGGAAATGCGGATGGCCGGTGACGCAATGACGTCAATCGAATTATGTGCTATAACATGTAAAACGCGATAATGTAAACACCTTAGTCTTATTCGCTTAATTAGATTAAAGCAAATAATTTGATTACTGATGTCCATGTAAACGGAGTCAGTGACACAATTCACGTTTAGAAGATATAAAACTGATATAAACATGTAAGGCTTGTAGTCACTCCCGCCTAAATGGATCAACGTTTTTAGGCCGTGCTCACACCATGTACAGTTGCCTTGAACCAGGCCAAAGCACGCTTGTCCCCCCTCCGGTCTCCCCCAACGGCCCGCACTCACATTACATTTGGACCTGGGTGCGCTTATGTCATTGATGATGCGCTGTTCAGTAAGCGCTCTCGCTCAGCACAGTGGAGATTTCTTTAGTTATATCGTTTAAGTCGTTTGATATACGGTGACACGCAGTCTAATATTTCGCCGAACAGATCAGCCACTTTTGACGCTCATAAACAATCATAAAGTCCTCGTGCTGCAGGAATTAGGAGGTTTGCTGAAGGCGCAGCTGTCGTCCAGTGAGGGATTTGCATCTTTAATAAACTACGACAGTTTGCATTCATTGAACAGTACGAATGATTAATTAATTTATATCAAACAGTCCCTTAAAAGTCACATCTCACTTTCAGTTTCGGGCTTAGGCACGCTTGCACTCACACTGTAGCCCAAGTGAACCGTGCTCAGGCCCACCTCTTCCAACCGGGCCAGGGTCGCCCAAGTGAACTGTGAGCCAGATTCAGAGCGCTCACACTTCTCAAACGATCCGGGAAAGGGGCCTGGGCACGGTTCGGATAGCATAGTGTGAGTAAGCCCTTATTCACGTCACCTTACACTACAGTTTCTTATCAAATTGTGACCAATCAAATGCTCTCTAGTGTCTGACATGCCCCGCCCCCTCACGTTGCTTCACATTTGATTTGCTTGAGCTCAACCACTCTCACTGGCAGGGATAAAGCAAAACGGCATTGGCTGATTTTATAAAAAGGGCTGAAACCATAGTGTGTCCCACCTTTGCTTCGTGTTTCGTTTGAGATTGTCAAACATCGAATAAAAGTGCACATTTCAAAGCACTTCACGGGACCTTTAATGCTTTAAATCAAATAGATTTCCGTTCATAATACTAATATTAATGGTTGTTTGGTCTAAATATTCATGGTATATATTACATTGCAAAAAATGCTTTTCTTGCTTTGATATTTTGTATTGTTTCCAGTCCAAATATAAAAAAAGCTAATCTTAAAGTCAGCGTGAACCGGAAATTGGTGAGATTTTATTTCCTTATGTTGATGTTGAACCAGAATATTGTTAGGGGGCAGGGCTGAAACGGAAGCCCTGATGGAATATTGAATAGGGGGAGGGGCTTTCTTTTGCACATCATTCCCTCATAGCAAACTAACATTACGAAAAGGTATTAATATGCAGTATAATACAGGGCTCAAAATTGCGATCGTTTTGGTCGCATATGCGCCTGAAATTTTATCTGTGGACCTCAAAATATATTTGGGAGCATTTGTGCGAGTACATAAATATGTTGCCGTGAGACATTTTCACTGCAAAATGTTTACCGCATGCGCAGATTTATGAGACATTCACGCAGAATGCATCTCTGCCATACCTGCCAACACTCCTGGGATTTTCCTGGGAGTCTCCCATATTTCAGACCCACCTCCTGGTTTGTCATTTCTCCAGGAAAACTCCTGGAATTTCAACCATTTCCCCCAGTCCTCAGGTGTTTGGTACAGTCTGTAGCACCCCATTCACACGGGGCTTCAGCGTCAACGCTTGGCAGAGGGCGTGTCTGAATTTGGGGCTGACGCGTTCGTCATAGCAGCGTCAGTCAATGAATTTAGTCAGCAATCAGTTACTGTCTGAGCTAGTGTATTTGCATACAGCGATCTGATTGGCTGGAGCTTCCATTGGCACTTGAAAAGTTGAGAAAGTCCCAACTTCTGCAGTGATCAATGCCACTGAAGCAGCACCAACGAATCCACAATGCAGTTCGGCAACGTCTGACGTGACCCATTCGAAGTGAATGGGAAGCATTGAAGCTGACGCCCGTTGTAAATGGGGTGTAACACCCCCGGATTGCCGACAGATCAGACACCCCTTCCGGTCGCTCTGCTCAACCACCGACCGCCCCCCTCATGCGTCTCCCGGATTTTCAGAGACAAATGTTGGCAGGTATGATCTTTGCACCTAAAAACGTCATGTCAACTTTCTACAGTAAACAAATCCCGCAAAGCTTCCCTCGCCTTCAAGCTCTTCTGATTGGCCCACTGCTCTAGAACTAAACGCGAATTAATTAGTTAATATCAGCTGTCAATCATTCAGTCAATGTTTTCTGCCTTCAGGTGACGGGGACCAACAATCGCGAAAATGTAAAGCGCTGAAGATGAGAGAATGAAAATAACACTGACAGATTTTGTTTTAGAAGCCACCTAATGCCGAGTTCAGACTGCATGATTTTAACCCCGATTTTGACTCGCCGACAGGTTTTGAGAAATCGCCGACAATATCTGAAATCCCAGAAAAAATCGGTGCTCGAGCACGTGAGTGACCATCACACAGTGTGAACTATCAAAGACATGATCTAAAAGAATCTGATGCCCGTGAGATATTTGGCATGCTAAATATCTGGAGCTGTCTGCGATTCCAATCATAGCGTGTGAAATGAGTTTTGACTAAAAATGACATCAAAAATTTAAAAATTATAATTTTTTTTATTAATATAAAACTTGTAGTAACAGTGCACATAATTCTTGGTGTGTGCAACTACATTTTTAAAGTTAGGAACAGCAGTGCTACTAAGCAAAAAGGTTAATTTCGAGCCCTGTAATTTAATTGTACTGCAAGCGATGCTATGAATTCATGTATATAAATACACTAATCATTGGATTTACTAAATCTTTTCTTAAAGGTGAGTGGTTGCAAACAATTTATTTGGGCTGAATTTAAACAAATTAAGTTGAACATTACTAAATTTAGAGCAGCACGGTGGCGCAGTGGGTAGCACAATCGGCCCAAAGCAAGAAGGTCGCTGGTTCAAGCCCTGGCTGGGTCAGTTGGCATTTCTGTGTGGAGTTTGCGTGGGTTTAAATAACATTAATTAATAATTGACACTCTATTAATTATATACACCTACAGAGTACAGACATCCTTTGTCTCTCATATCTCCATCCAGTTTTTACCGATGCATCAGAACAGGGATTGTTGTCTGTACACAAATGTTTTCAAAACTGCAAAGGATTTCTCCCCCTTTTGGTACATCCTTTTGGCATGTACGTCACACAAAAAATGTCAATAGGCAAAAGTGCCAATAGACTTTAAAAGCAGCACAGACACAGTCTTGTTAACTGTTTGTGACATTATGATGCGGTTTCCATTGTATAGCCTAGTGATGGGCTATATAAACGATATGCGAAATAAACGATACAAAATTGGCCTACGATTGAGATTCTAAATCTATTGCACTATTGCGATAATGCATGTTTGATGACGCAATCTACCTGCAAAATTAGGAGCAACAAGCTGCAGCCGGCTGCAACGCATCATCTTGAATAAACATGGCTGAAAGCGTCAGTGAAACAGAGGAGCTTGTGAAAAAGACTGCTGCAACATCTGTTATTTGGACAGGGCTCGACAGTGCGACCATTTCGCTCGCATTTGCGACAAAAAATAGACATGTGCTAACTGGAAAAATTATTTAGTCGCACATGTGCAATTTTCTTTTTTAATAAGCTCGATCGATGACTTAATTCACTCAGCCACGGTAAAACAACATGCTCTTCACACTAACTTATGGTGTACTACCTTGGAAATCTATTGTGACTGTAGCACATGCTGACGCTATCAACAACAACACTATGCAACGCATGGTACCCAATGGCGGCGGGTCGCACAACTTGCGAGCCTCATGCATGGCATATTGTGGCTTGTCTAGTGAACATCAGCGCTTCCCACACAGATTTTACCAGGGCGGCCGATATATTATTGGGGCGGCCCAGTTTTGTGTTCACGAGAAACTGAGAATACTCTGCAACAGACTCACATGCTCTGCATGCAGACCCACAGAGACGCGCTGTATCGCGCTGGATACAGAACTGTTGTTCTGACTTTGGTAGCAGCTTTGAGAGGAGCGCGAAGACTAAATAGACTGTTTCAGCTCATTATTTGGGGTGAAAATACATTCTCTTTTCCCCGGACATGTCCAAGAATCTGCTTTTGCTTTCGATATTTCGATCACCTCTTAGTATGTAAATCTGTTGTTGACACCATATTTCCTCACGTGTCGGTGTGTGCGTGTGGAGTTTCTGTGTGTTTCAGCATGGCAGTTGAAGGAGATAAAGCGCAAATGCGCAGGTGAGGCCAAATCACAGCGTATTGCCGTCAGTGTTTCAACAGACATTCAATATAAAATCAGACAGACACAAAAACATAACAAATGCCGTTTTTGGTTGTTGTTGCAAACATAGCCTAGATTAGTGGTCACTAATAGGCGGATCGAGGTCTGTGTCCAGACCCAGAAGCGTCCCATGCATCATTATTATCTGCATAATTGGTTGAGACTGTTGAGTCAAGATGTAAAATTGAAAAAGAGGAAATTTAAGATTATTTTCTTAAGCATTTTATTTGAACATACAGTTTTTGAAAAGCCCTACTTTAATTAATGTGAGAACATGCAAAACTACAGTCATATGTGTGAGCTGTTGCATTGTCAGGTGTTTGTTACCCAATATATATGTTTATTGTTCTTTGAATTGTTCTGTAGGCATTTTTTTTCTAACCAAACCGTACCGAAACCGTGACCCTAAAACCGCGATACATACCGAACCATGAGTAAATTGAACCGTTGCATCCTGGGTGTTGACGTGGGTTTCCTCCAGGTGCTCCGGTTTCCCCACAGTCCAAACACATGCACTATAAGTGAAGTGAATAAGCTAAATTGGCCGTAGTGTTTGAGTGTGTATAAATGAGTGTGTATGGATGTTTCCCACTGGGTTGCAGCTGGAAGGGCATCTGCTGTGTAAAACATATGCTTGATAAGTTGGCGGTTCATTCCACTGTGGCAACCCCTGATGAATAAAGGGACTAAGCCGAAGGAAAATGAATGAATGAATGAAATGAAAATGTATTAGTCTGAACATGGCCACAGAAAGGCCAATCAAAACAGACTTGCAGCTGACCAATCAGAGCAGAGTTAGACACACACACACACACACACACAAGCTATTACATTCATTCATTCTCTTTTCAGCTTAGTCCCTTTATTAATCTGGGGTCAACACAGCGGAATGAACCGCCAACTTATCCAGCATACGTTTTTACGCAGGGGATGCCCTTCCAGCTGCAACCCATCACTGGGAAACACCCATACACACTCATTCACACACATGGACTACGGACAATTTAGCCTACCCAATTCACCTATAGCGCATGTCTTTGAACTTGTGGGGGAAACCGGAGCACCAGGAGGAAACCCTCGCAAACACGGGCGAGAACATGCAAACTCCACACAGAAACACTAACTGACTCAGCCAGTTACTTGAACGCTAACTTGAACCAGCGACCTTCTTGCTGTGAGGCGATTGTGCTACCCACTGCGCCACCGCGTCGCCCAAGCTATTACAATATCAGCGGTATTATAACCTATAGGACGCTGCTGATTCTGGATGTATCCTAAGTGCATTGGTATATTGTGTTATACTGGAAAATAGTTAACTATTTAGACTAGTATAAAAGATAATGTTCTCTCACAGATTTCTTTGCAATAAAGGTAAAACGATTGCAGAAATGCATATGATGTTCTTTTTTGTGCCATTACAGGACTTGTACTAATGGTTTGTTGTCCATTAGTGTCTCCATAGCGCCATATTAAATGATAAAGCACATACTACTATCTAAACCTTGTTCGTTTAAATTGAGCAAAAGAAAATTCAGCACACAGCTACTCATGTATACTCACACAAATTGTTACACAAGTTAATTCGCCTCAACAAAGGCAACGTGGCTCATTAGCATTTAGCATTAGCACTGAATCTGCGGTGACATTAATTGCTCTCCTTAATGGATCTGAACATTCACACCTCCGAATCCCACATTCAGACAGGTTTATAACCGTTAGAGCAATGCTGCGCTTTGAGTGCTTTCAAGGCTAATGCCATTTAAACTTGTCTTTGAGGGTTGAGATTCGTACAGCTGCTACAGATTAATCTTGGAGAGAAGAGCCACGGCTAATGCAGGCATTATGCAAAAGGTTAATGAGGATGAAGGATATAAAAACGAATGTAAAATATTTTTAGATGACACCAATTGCCGCTATTATGAATGTTTTAGCATTTAGATAATTTCGTCATAAATGAAAAGTTAACATTTCTTACTGCATCAATAGTGATTGCAGTTTGAAAAGTAAGTAAAAGTGGAAATTAAATGGGTTATATGTTCGGCTAGACGGAATCTGCGGACGTTTTTTGCCATTTCTGCTGAGGATTTTGGTCAAATTCTGCGGATTTCTGTGGAATTACTTTGGGAGTATCATAAATAAACCTTAATATGTGAAAAAAAATAATACCTTTTTAACTCACTTCACTTTATTCACTTTATTTGGTAAACAGCAAGTCATATAATATATCTACTAAAAGACAGAAAATATTATTACTATTTATAACTTATAATTTATTACTACTTATTATTAAACTGCATTGTACATAAATCAAATTAACATTTTCATAATAGTCAATAATATTACTGTAATTAATTTAAAATCTGAATAAATGTGCCACAGATTCTCTATTGGAGACCGGTCGGTACTGCAGGCAGGCCAGTCAAATACCTTTATCCTCTTCCTCTGCAGACAGGAGTTTGTAATGTGTGCAGAATGCGGTTTTGCATTGTCTTGTCGATGACACATTTGGACACTGTTAACATAGGGCTTCTTTTGGGCACAGTACAGTTTTAACTGGCATTTGTGGATGTAACTACTTATTGTGATACTTGACAAAGGTTTGCCAAAGCAGTTCTGAGCCCATGTGGTGATATCGCTTATAGATGAATGAGGATTCTTGATGTAGTGCCGCCTGAGGGATCGGAGATCACAGTAGTTCAGCTTACGCTTGCACCCTCCTTTACGCACAGAAATTCCCCCAGATGCCATGAATTTTTTTTTATGTTATGCACAGCTAAAGGTGAAATATCCAAATGTCTTTATATCTTTCTTTGAGGAACATTGTTTTTAAACATTTCAATCATTGTCTCACACATTTGTAGACAAACTGGTGATCCTAGGCCCATGTTTTGCTCCTAAAGGACTAGACCTTTCTTGGATGCTGCTTTTGTAGCAAATCCTTATTACAATCACCTGTTGACAACACCTGTTTCAAATCACATCATTATTTAACCAGGTTACCTGATTACTAGCCTGAAATTGCTTTGGTCCCAACTTCATGTTGTCTGCAATGAAATACAATCCAAAGTAAATTTGCAAATCGCTTTTTTTATTCACGTTTTTTCATACTGTTCCAACTTTTTCTGATTTGGGGTTGTAAATAAATGAAAGTAAAACATTCAAACATTTTCACTCTGGTCATGCAGAGAAACTAAGTTGGCACCAATAAGGATATTTCTTGCGTGCCAATATTAGGTAGGCGACAGTTTTACTTTGCAAGTGACTTAATCCTCAAACCCACGCTTTGGAAAACGCTGGCCACTTGCTTGAAAATGCAACCGCTGTGACTCTGAACAGTGTTAACCTGTTAGCACGTATTTACATACAGAAGAGTTTGAGTCTGCTGAGATGAGTGCGATGAATATTTAAAGTCAGGAACGGTGGATGAAGGAATGAGATTTTACATTTGACATGCCGGCTGTGAAGTATAACCAGCAGACATTTGTTTGTTGCACTCTGCTGCACTTGTTTCATGTGCATTTGGTGTATGATTGTTTGCTTTAGCATTATTAAAGATATTTTGATCCACTGGTGACCTTGTGTCGGAGTGCATCTTTCATTTGAAGCCAAAGGTCTGCTAGCCTTTTGTACTTTTTATTACTACATGTGTCCTATATGCAATTTTGGCTTACACTTGTATGTTTCTCAATATGTCTTTGTTTTTTTGAGGATGCATTGTTCTGTTGCATAATCTTTGGGTGGTACGAAGGACTTGCCAGGTGGACTTTACAAAAAACGTATTTAAAGGCTTAAAATAATTTATATTTAGATATAAAATATACATGCTAGAGGTGTAATGGATCACACAAATCTCCTGGTACAGATCACATTATGTTTTTTTTGTCATGGATTGGACCATTTTTCGGATCAGCCAAAAAGAGGAGACAAATCGTCATCTTGGGGCTCTATCTGACATTTTTGTCAAAATTGAGTTATTTACATATATTTATTAAATGACAACTTATTTACATTATGTAATGCTTTTGTATAAGTTGTTTACATTTTAAGACTTTTAGTTTAAAAAATCTACAATCTACAAAGTTAAACTCTAGCTTGCCTCTATAAGGTCTCATGTGAGCCAATCAGCATTTTTAATGCACGCACAAGGACCAATCAGGATCAGCTTTCTTTGTCATTTTGCCAGACTGCTTCATTGACAGCGGGAAAGACAAAATCACACAAAATTAGAGTCGTCTAAATAATGCTGCACCACACAAAATTCAGATAAATTTGATGATTTAGAAGCATTTTTTGACATTGAGGTGAAATGTAAGAAGGTCGCTGGTTCGAGCCTCTGCTGGATCAGTTGGCATTTCTGTGTGGAGTTTGCATGTTATCCCTGTGTTGCCGTGGGTTTCCTCCGGGTGCTCCGGTTTTCCCCACAAGTCCAAAGACATGCGGTACAGGTGAATTGGGTAAGCTAAAATTGTCTATAGTGTATGTGTGTGAATAAGAGTGTATGGGTGTTTCCCAGTGATAGATTGGAGCTGGAAGTGCATCCGCTGCGTAAAACATGTGCTGGATAAGTTGGTGGTTCATTCTGCAGTGGCAAACCCAGATTTATAAAGGGACTAAGCCGAAAAGAAAATGAATAAATGAATGAATGACTGAGATGAAATGTTAAATTTTACATTGTTAAAAAAGAATATTACGAATATTAAAAAATATTTTAACGAATATAAAAAAATCTATATTAAATGGGAAATATTTTTATTTATAGTCAGTGAAAAAATTTTCAGTGTTAATTAAACTCATTTGCTCAATGTCTGTTCTCTTTTAAAGTCTTTAATTTTAATATTAAGCCTTGAAGGGCAAATACGTTTACATTTGCAAATACATTTTTTATTTAATTCATGGGGCATATAATTAAATAATTCATATAAAACATAAAATGTAATAAATATTAACATATTAATTAATAGGATATAGATTATTAATTAATAGATAAAATCAACATCTGCACTGGACAAAGAAAAAAATATCCATCCTAAAACATTAAATATTGTTATAGAAAACAACAATTTAACTTACTCAAGTATCAACATATTGTTACAACACCAACTTATATATATATTAGGGCTGTCAATTGATTTAAAAAATTAACTAATTAATCACACTTTTTTGTGTGATTAATCATGATTAATCACGAAAAAAAAAT
>CAIGQZ010034999.1:11310739-11327259 GCA_903798205.1 Danio tinwini | reverse complement strand
ACACACACACACACACACACACACACACACACACACACACACACACATAGAACTGTATATAAAAGACAGAAACGTTTTTGCACCGACCTATCTAAAAGGTTAATGCTGCCAACTGATGATCAAAAGTAAAAAATAACAAATTTGACCCAACAGGGAACACCACCAATAATTAAGAATGCAAGATTATTTGGTGTCATGGCTTTTCAATCAAAAAATGTGATTTATAATGAAAGTCAATTTGGCAAAAACAGCCCCGAACATAATGAAAGGGTAGTCAATTTGAACAACATAGAATGGTTAATAAGTGCTATGTGACAATAAGTAGCATATGACAAAATTTCAGTATAATAACAAAATGTTATTGTGCATTGGTGTGTACACTAAAAGTTTTAATATTTGTGCATTGGCCCTAATGTGGTGGAAAACAGCGTGGTATTGGCTCACTTTAAAAAATTGACATAGCACAGAAATGTTGCATTGTATCGCATCACAGCTCAGGAAGTGAAACGGACAGTTCAGCTGAATGTCATCAGACGGCAAATACCGTCTCCAGAACAAAAATTGACGTTTGTCGACTGTCGTTTTGTGTAAAAAAGTTGCAGCAAATTTCTAATTTTCAACAGCCTCAGGACAGTTCCACACACTGCTGCTAGATGGCGCACAGAATTCAAAAACAAATGTTTTTCATATTGGCATAGTGCATGGGTGACCAACCCTGTTCCTGGCGATCGACCCTTCTGCAGATTCTGCAGCTCCAACCCTGATCACACACCTGAACCAATTAATTAGAACCTGAGGAGCACTTGATAATTACAGGCAGGTGTGTTTGATATGGGCTGCAACTGAAAACTGCAGGAAGGTCGATCTCCAGGAATAAGGTTGAGCACCCCTGGCATAGTGGCACACTGACATGTGCACAGTACTAGACAATACACTATACACAAAATTTAAACAATGAGAAATTTGACCTCTTCCCAACAGGGAAAACCACCAACAATGCATCAAGAATGCATGAATATATGCTGTCAAGGCTTTGCAATCAAAAAATGTGATTATAATGGAAGTCAATAAGGGTCAAAACAGGCCAGAACATAAGGAAATGATAGTCAATTTGAACAATACACAAGGGTTCATAATAACCAGTGAATTGCTCATTATTATAATGTTAAGTAATGCATCAGTTATACTCGGACCTTGCTATAAAGTGTCACCAAATACATATAGTGACAAATATATCAGTACAAATAAGTGTTACTTTAAAGTGTCACCAAAGACGTTAACAGCATATTCCTGGTTTGAATTAGTTGTAGTGAGCATGTCGAGCCCGGTCAAGAGGACTCAGTGGGATAAAGACCTAACGCAGTTTCGCCAGGATCACGGCCTTTCCAAGAAAGTGCTGCTCAACTGCTGTCTGGTCAGACGCATCATTTCATGGGCTTCACCCAGCAAAAAAGGTAAATCCTCCTTCAGATGAATTGCTTTCGCTGTTGGATGTGACCATGTGAATTTTGGTGCAAATAAAGTAGATTAATTTAGTTTTTACAGTCCTTGGTGAGAATCTGATGGAAAAATGGACTTGACCAGTTGTTTTAGTAATTTTGACTGCCTTTGGTGAAAATCTGATGGAAATAATGGATTTGACCGGTTGATATTTTTTAGTTTTACTTCCTTTGGTGATATTCTGGTGGAAATAATAGTCAAATAATTTACAGAATGTCTGTTTGTATTTGCTCACTAAATAGTTTTTGGCCATTAATATTTCTCTTTTTTTATTTTTATGTGTATAAGAATGTCAATTTAATGATTTGATAATTTTGGGGTGAATCGATGTCAAGATTGTGGCCAATACTTTTCATTTAGTCTTTTGTTTTTAAATGAAAGAAAACCATTTGATTAAGGTTTTGTAGAAGTAATACTGCAGTTTACAATCTGTTATAAGGGGAAAAAATGAGAACATGGTAAAGCTCCAGGATGAGGCAAATGTTTAATTCTGACGCAACTTGGCACAACAACTGTGATCTAATTTCAGAAAGTGACACTTGGAGCTCTATGAATGTTGCCTGCAAAACCACACATTTTTATGGTCTTCAGATCTGATTTAAAATATTTTATTTAGCTCCATACAGACTCGCACTGATTTATGGGCTGGATATAAAAGTAGACCTTGCATTCACTGTAAATGGAAACACACACATTCTCTTTACACATTTAATATATATATTTTGATTATGGAACAGTTCACTTAAAGGGCACCTATGGTGAAAAATCTACTTTTCAAGCTGTTTGGACAGACATGTGTGTAGGTATAGTGTATAGAGCGTCATATTGGGGTGATATAAACACACCCAGTCCTTTTTTAATTTTTTTATTTAACAACATAAAAACGATGGACCAATTGGATCGGTTTTGAGACCGACTCCAACTTGATGTAGGAGTATGGTTTCCCTGCCCACTGAATTGATTGACAGCTGTGCATTAACATGTCTCAGTAGTAACGTGTATAATCCTATCAACAAGACAGGACGTGCACAAAGCAACCGTAAATAACATGTCTGGTCAGTTCGCTAGGATCATCAATCATCATCAAATGTGATCAAGAGTGAGTTTTACAAGTTTAAAATGTTTTAAAACAGTGCATGTGTGTAATGAATTACAGCGATTTATTTCAGATTTACTTCATCAACACAGCCGCATGTCAGAACAGTTATAAAAGACGCTTCAATCCTGGTTTGTGGACGTTAAATCAGGTTTATTTTGTACATTAACGTAACAGATATCCATACAGCAGTGGAGATTACCTGTATCCTGTCACCTTTGCATGCAAAAACAGTGCAAAGCTAAACACGCGCTCTGTGTGTGCGTGCGTGCGTGTGTGCGTGAACTTTGTAACGACATTGTGTGTGACTCATCCTTGCAACTCCACAACATGCATCAGATACTTATTGGTAAGATTCTTACTGTAGTTTCTCCTCACAAACGTTACGTGAGATCTTATTCCTTTATGTTTGCCTGTTGTCTGACGCAGCCGAGGGAGCCGCTGCCAGGCACGTGGAAACAGTGGGCGTGAAGGACTAGCCTTAAAGGCGCAGTACACAAAAACCACTAGCTTATGCTAAAGGCTACAAAATAGAACCTTATAAAAGGTATAATAAAAAAATCTGATGGGTGTTTTGAGATGAAACTTTAATCTGGAAAAAGTGGTAACCTAGGTGCCCTTTAAAAATAAACATGTTTATTAATAACCCCAATGTTATAACTTTTTTTTTTGTTTTAGTTTTTTCTGACTTCATTTTTTGTGCCAAAAGCTACAGTTTGATTTTTAGGAACTCTGTGGAGTGAACTTTATTTATAAACTAATTTCGAGAGGATCACATGCTTATGATTGTCCACGGCTGGTCCCACATTAGCTTACGATTGATTCACCAATCAGGTGATTCTTAACTCACAAAGAAAATACATATATAAATAACCTTATCTTATCTCAATATCTTCGTCTTAAACCCAACCCCACCCAGCCCTATTCCACCTCCTTTCCAGATGTGCGACACAGTGGCCCAGTGATTAGCTTAGTTTAGTTTTATTTATTAATTCCTTTTTTTTTTGTTTAATTTAATATATAACTTTATTTATTGCATTTTTAAATTAAATTCTATGTAATTTTGTAATAATTAATTTTTATATTTACTTATTTTATTTAATCAAAATCCAAAAGAAGCAAATAATTTTTGCTTGTAAGCAAATAATTTTTGTTACAACGAATGATCTTTTTATCCAATAAAAAAACAAGAGCGTGAGTAAATTTTAATTTTAAGTGAACTATTCCTGTTTCACTGTAATAATAACACGATAATTTTTCAAGTTTGCTGGGAATCTTTAGTACATTTTGCTCTCCTGTAATTTAAGTCAGGCCACTTGACGCATACATGTGTAATCTGCTGAAAGTGGGAGCTCGCTGTAGTAATGCTGATGTGATATTGATCATTGTGTTGGATTTATGTTGCATTCAGTGTTTGGAGTGATCAGACTTTATGGTCTTATGTGAAGTGACTGGCATTGTAAATCATTATATTATGTTGAAAGAGATATTGATGAATTTTAGAGGTGCAAATTTATGGTTTTCATTTGTTAAGTGACTAAAGAGAGCATATATGTGGTGTTAGTCTCTGCACTAGAGTTACTAGAGCTGAGTGAGATAAAAAAAAAGTGCTCTTATATGGAGAATGAAGTCACATGCATTGCTCAAGTGTAAGTTTACACAGACTTTAACAGAGTCTCAAAGTCTTGCTGGTTCTGTGGGTCTCGTCTGTCAAATCTGAGCTTTAATTTGTATTTTTATTGGATTAAAGTCAGGTGATTGGCTGGGCCATTTTACAGCCTGATTTTCTTTCTTCGAAAGCATTTGTGAGTTTCCTTGGCTGTGTTTTGGATCATTGTCTTGCTGAAATGTCCACCCTGGTTTTATCTTTATCATCCTGCTGATGTAGATGTTGAACTGAAGCAGCTGATATTCATTTACACTGAGGAAGGGCAGAAGGTTGCTAAAGAACTACTGAGAGATTTCAGCTGCTGTCTGGGCTTTCACTGCTGAACTACACCTCCCTTTCTTTATATGTTCAATACTTTTTCCCTGTGTAGTTTTATTTTATTACACATGACTTAATCTGTAAAATAATTTGATTTGTTTTCTTTGCATATATGGATTTTTTCAGTTGTTATCAACATCTGGTGAAAATGTCAAGTCAACAGCCCCTTTAGAAATATGTTTTCTGAGAAAAATTGTGACATGTTCAATACTTATTTTCCCCGCTGTGTATATGAATGTATGTATATAAATGTATATGTAAATATTTTTGGCATTTTCTATATGTTTTATTTATATATACACAATATTAGGGCTGTGCAGTTATATAAAATCTAAAATATTTATTATTTAATTTCTCCCGCCCAGAGCAAATGCATGACTGCCGTCTGTGTATGACAGTCTTACTAGCCAATTGAGTGAGCACACTTTCATTCTGTCCAATCAGAATTGTGCAACAGAACTATGCGGAACGCCCACAATAAAAAAAAACTAACAAACAAGCAGGAAAGCACAGACAAGTGGGATGATGACATCTGCTGCTTCAAAAGCATTAATAGATGAATTAATATCAAAGAAAAACAGGACATCGGAAATATGGGAATAATTTGGTTTTAAAGTCCCAGACACTGAACAAAAACAGGTAATTTGCTAGAGCTGTCGCAGAATTGTTGCCAGCACGAGGAAATACAGCAACCAGCACCCAAAAAGCACCACAGGCAGGTATATGAGTGTGATTAAGCTAAAAAAAAAGTTAATTGCAACTGAAATCGAAATCGAAATTGCAATATCTGTCTCAAAAAAAACACAATTAGATATTTTACCCAAATCGGACCGCCCTAATTGTCAATACAAACTTATTTTGTATGCGATTATTTGTGATTAATTATTTGACAGCATGTTAGTATTAGTATATATAGGTATATCTCACTATATAGTTTAATTTCTGTAAATTCAGCCAATTGATTGATTATATATAAAGTGATCACATGTAAAGGACTACTTTTTTACATTTTAAAGTAAATACTCAGAAATCTACTCATATTTGATAATTTTCTCATTTTGTTTAGAACTTCAAAATGTAGAAATATAAAATAAATATTAATTAAATATAAAACACTTTTCAAAAACGAATGACTACAGGTTCAGTATAAAAAACAGCGCTTAATATAATGTAAAATGTAGTGTAAATGTTGTACTTTTAAGATCAAAACTCTTATTCTGTTATTAAACTCTGCTGTTATTCATGTTTGTCTGCATCCCCATAATGGCGTGTCATATTGCGTTCATATCAATGATGAAAAAGTATTATCATAAACAATGTATTTTTAAATAAACAATAGAGCATAATATTAAACAATAGACTTTTCTATTGTCCACATAAATCATGATATTGCGTGTTGCAACTACATGTTACTGTGTTGAATTTCTGAGTCTTTATACAGTAAGAAACTCAAATAGCCAAATGTAAACATGCCACGTGAGTGTTGCTAGCTAAAATAAGAGCAATCTGGCAAAGTCTATGGAAACTGTAATGAAAAGGGTCCTAATGAAAGTAAAGCAGATGCTGAGGGAATGTGTTTAACCGGATCAAACAGATCTTTCAAATTCTCATGTGGGGGTTATTTAGCAATCACATGCATGCATATAGATGTGGTTCATTCCTGTTTTAGCTGAATAATTAGATCACATGATGTGTGTGTGTGTTTGAATGTTTATGTTTGTTATGTATTATTGGAGATGCAATATTACACTCATGACTTTGTGGGTGTGGGTGTGAGTGTTTGATTGTTTATGTTTATGCATTATTGGCGATGTCATATTAAACTCATGACTTGGTGTGTGTGTGTGTGTGTGTGTGTGTGTGTGTGGGTGTGGGTGTGGGTGTGAGTGTTTGATTGTTTGTTTATGCATTATTGGCGATTTCATATTACACTAATGACTTGGTGTGTGTGTGTGTGTGTGTGTGTGTGTGTGTGTGTGTGTGTGTGGGTGGGTGTGGGTGTGAGTGTTTGATTGTTTTTGTTTATGCATTATTGGCGATGTTATATTACACTCATGACTTGGTGTGTGTGTGTGTTTGAATGTTTATGTTTGTTATGTATGATTGGGATGTAACATTACACTTATGACTTGATGTGTGTGTGTGTGTGTAGGGGGGTGGGTGGGGGGATGTTTATAATACTTCTATTTTACATTATGATGGCACTCTGTCCCTGACTACAAACATAAAATATGTTTCAGCATTGTATTTAATGATTGTGTTTAATTTATTTTATTTTATCTTATTCATAAAAATTGATAAATAAGAAAGCTCAAATATGGATGATTACGTCCACGGTTTTAACCCAACATTGGGTCAAATATGGTCAAGATATGGATGAAATACAATATGGGTCAAATACACAACATTGGGTATTAATTTAATTTAATTTAATTTATGTTCATTCATTCATTTTCTTTTCGGCTTAGTCTTTTTATTAATCTGGGGTTGCTACAGCGGAACTTATCCAGCATATGTTTTTACGCAGCAGATGCCCTTTCTAGCCGCAATCCATCACTGGGAAACATCCACACTCATACACCACGGACAATTTTAGCATACCCAATTCATGTCTTTGGACTGTGGGGGAAACCGGAGCACCCAGAGGAAACCCACGCCAACATGGGGCGAACATACAAACTCCACATAGAGACACCAACTGACCCAGCCGATGCTCAAACCAGCGACCTTCTTGCTGTGAGGCGAACGTGCTACCCACTGCGCCACCCTAATTTAATTTAATTTAATTTGCATGGTTATTAAACATACTCAAAATACACTTGTATTAACCCGATGTTGCGTCGAATACAAACAAATTTTCATTCCAACTTGAAGCAGTAAAATAACTACATAAAATCGTTAAACAATATAAAGGGTTATACAAATTTAAAGAAAAGGACCAAACCATTTAGTTTTTATTTTATTTGTTTGTATGGTTATTTTTCCTATGGGTTGCAGCTGGAAGGGCATCCACTGCATAAAGCATATGCTGGATAAGTTGGTGGTTTTAATGACACTTTCGGAACTTGTCTGAGTTTATTATGTCTGAGAGATTACTGCAAATTCACTACACATCTATATTGATACACTGTATTCAAACAGCAATAAATTTAGTTGAATTGACATGCTTACATAAAGCGTAGTGCAAATATGAATGCCCCTTTATTAACCATAGGCGGTTAAAACATACGAAACGGTAGAACGTGATGATGTCAGTAATATGAAAATTGACGTATGACGCAATCTAGTGACTTATAGCAACTTTTTGGGCAGAGCTTAGCGCCTTTTCATTGAAAATAGTTGCAGGGCCTTTAACTATATATTTTTTTCGACTGTCTACAGAACAAACCATCATTATACCATAACTTGCCTAACTAACTTGCCTAGTTAACCTAATTAACCTAGTTAAGCCTTTAAATGTCACTTTAAGCTGTATAGAAGTGTCTTGAAAAATATCTAGTCAAATATTATTTACTGTCATCATGGCAAAGATAAAATAAATCAGTTATTAGAAATGAGTTATTAAACTATTATGATTAGAAATGTGTTGAACAAATCTCTTCGTTAAACAGAAATTGGGGAAATAACAGGGAAGCTAATAATTCTGACTTAGTCTGACTTGATTCTGACTGAAAATTCTGTATATCTTTATATTAATTTCAGTAATATTGAATAATGTGCACATTTTTAGATGAATTATGCATAATACAATTTGTAAAGGAATGTATGTTGTCTTTTAGTCGACTGATATGGCTTTGTTTGGCAAACAAGCGGTTCTAATTGGATGTAGATTTTATTAAAAATGTTATTTAATTTACACTCAAAATCATTCCACGTAAATCTGCAGATTTATTTATTGCAAATTCTGGGCGGAAATACCTGTAGTAGCAGTCAGCAGATTCTTAAGAATAATTAAGCCTCAAATGGGGCTTTTGTGTAATTCAGTGCATCCATGAAACTTGATGCACAGAAGGACTGTCGTATAACGTTCTGATGACAATGTTGTGGTCCGGCGTCACGGTAGTGCAGTGGGTAGCACTATTGCCTTACAGCAAGAAGGTCGCTGGTTCAAGCCTCGTCTGGGTCAGTTGGCATTTCTGTGTTGGAGTTTGCATGTTCTCCCCATGTTTGCATGGGTTTTCTCTGCGTGCTCCGGTTTCCCCCACAAGTCCAAAGGCATGTGCTATAGTAAGCTAAATTGTTCCTAGTGTATGTGTGTGAATGAGTGTGTATGGATGTTTACCAGTGATGGGTTGCAGATGGAATGACATCCGCTGTGTAAAACAAGCTGGGGTTGAAGTTGGTGGTTCATTCCGCTCTGGCAACCCCAGATTAATAAAGGGACTAAGCTGAAAAGAAAATGAATGACTATGTTTTGACCACTGGATGGAGCCATTTCCATAGGGTTTCCTGATCACAACAATAGTGTATAGACAAGACTAGAGCCACAGAAAATTTAACAAGGAATTCACCTCGTGTTTTCTAATTCACATTGGGAATATCTACAATAGTGGTTTAGGTCTGTTGTTGGTTATCATTACCCTGTAGATGGTTATACATTATGTTCACCACAAAGATTATGCAGTCATACCTCAATTGATATTTTTCATAAATTTAAAAAAATGTGAATATTGATTCTTAAAAGCTGCCAAATAAGCTTTTTCTGTTATATATATAATAAATTTTTACATTTTTTTAAATATATATATATATATATATATATATATATATATATCCATGATAAAATATGATAATGTAATGCAAATGTATTAAGTTGGGGCAGCACAGTGGCTGAGGGGTTAGCACTGTCACTTCACAGCAAGAAGGTTGCTGTTTCAAGTTCTGGCTGGGACAGTTGGCATTTTTGTGTGGAGTTTGCATGTTCTCCCCGTGTTCGTGTGGGTTTCCTCCGGGTGCTCCGGTTTTCCCACAGTCCAAACACACGCGCTATAGGTGAATTAAAGAAACTAAAGTGTCCGTAGTGTATGAGTTGCAGCTGGAAGGAAATATGCTGCGTAAAGCATATGCCGGAATAGTTGGCGGTTCATTCCGCTGTGGCGACCCCTGATAAATAAGGGACTAAGCTGAAGGAAAATGAATGAATGAATGAATATATTTAGTTGCAAGTTCATTACAAATGTTTTAAAAAAAGTTGACTCAACTTAAAATTGTCAGGCAACATACTTAGCATTTGAGTTGACTTAACTTTCATCACAAGTACTGCACTTTACTCGATTTAACTTGAGTCAACTCAAAAAGCCTTGCAATTTTAAGTTGAGTCCACTTTTGTGTTACAGTGTAGACATTTCTGAAAAATATATAAACATACAGAAATAACATGAAAGAACATTTTAGTCTAGCATGAAATTTTGCCAGTATATTCGGCAATTTAACCATATTTTAAAGACAATAGAAATAAAACCTGCTTAGAATGGTAAATAATCACTGTAAATTAAACTCGATTTATAATACATTTAAAATAATACACATAAAAACGTTTATGGGCCTGAAAACATTGCCTTCAGTTAGGCATGGGCCGGTATAAGATTCTGACGGTATGATAACCTTGGATAAAAATATAACGGTTTTGCGGTATTATGATAACTGCTCTAAAATATATTCTTTTTAAATGGTTGGATAAAAACAAACACTTTTTTTACCTTTTAAACACAACATATTTTATTTTAGGAAACATTTATATTTTGGAACAGTAAACATCTCAGGCTATAATTATAATAATTCAAATAAATCACTGACTTCTGCTGTCTTCATTTATGTCAAAAACAGATGTTTATTTTTTTTAACAATTTAAAACGGCATCTTTGGATATCTTTTCTGCTGGAGAGACTGTTGTCCTAAAAAAAGTAAATAAAAAATCGTACACATATAGGAATGGTATTGGAAAAATTTGATTGTTTTAAAACCTTGACTTTGCCAAACTGCGGTATACGTTGAAAACGGTTATCATTCCATGCCTACCTTCAGTTCACACATACATAAAAGCATTATAAAAATAAAAATCTGTATGGTTTATTTTCATTTGTCAGAGTCTTAGACTCTCAGAAATAAAGGTACAGGAGCTGTTGTTGCACCCCTGGAAAAGGGGAAATTAATGAATAATTATCAGACACAATCTCGAGCTGCTGTTTTCGTTGAGTTGTATTAACTTTGTCACACAGTGTAGTTTTTCTTTAACAATCAATACCTTAAATGACAAAAACATAAACAAATAAACACATTAATACATCAAATTACATCAATATAGTTTGAACCCTGTGTTACAAACAGTACTTTTTCCCTTTAAGTAACAATAAGTAAATTATGTGTCCATTCAAAACTATAATCAATCATTTCGTTATGAAAATACTTTGTCAGTTCAAACAATTGACATCAACAGTAATTGTTTTTTTTTCACATTCATGAACTGGGTGAAATGAAATCACTTTTATACAACATTCCCCTTCAAATAACAATGAAATACCATTTAAATGAACTTTAAACACCGAGAGATATTCTTCAACAGATCACTGTGGTTAGCATGTACCCACCGATTAACATTGTTAATGCTGTTATCTCTGTTTTAACCTTTGACATGTATTCACATAACAACACATGATCACATAATAATCCTTTTAACACATTTGTATATATTTAATACATTTCTGTGTGTTTCATACCTGGAAAAGGGGAAATTAATGAATAATTATCAGACACAATCTCGAGCTGCTGTTTTCGTTGAGTTGTATTAACTTTGTCACACAGTGTAGTTTTTCTTTAACAATCAATACCTTAAATGACAAAAACATAAACAAATAAACACATTAATACATCAAATTACATCAATATAGTTTGAACCCTGTGTTACAAACAGTACTTTTTCCCTTTAAGTAACAATAAGTAAATTATGTGTCCATTCAAAACTATAATCAATCATTTCGTTATGAAAATACTTTGTCAGTTCAAACAATTGACATCAACAGTAATTGTTTTTTTTTCACATTCATGAACTGGGTGAAATGAAATCACTTTTATACAACATTCCCCTTCAAATAACAATGAAATACCATTTAAATGAACTTTAAACACCGAGAGATATTCTTCAACAGATCACTGTGGTTAGCATGTACCCACCGATTAACATTGTTAATGCTGTTATCTCTGTTTTAACCTTTGACATGTATTCACATAACAACACATGATCACATAATAATCCTTTTAACACATTTGTATATATTTAATACATTTCTGTGTGTTTCATACCTGGAAAAGGGGAAATTAATGAATAATTATCAGACACAATCTCGAGCTGCTGTTTTCGTTGAGTTGTATTAACTTTTGTCACACAGTGTAGTTAAACAACGCCTACTATCTGCAGCTCTAGATTTCTCCCAAGCGGACACTCCATGAATTACATGTTCGTCATTGTTTTAGGCAGTTATTCAATACAAAGAGCAACACATCCAGTTGTATAAATGATATTGATTTGAACTCTTCTTTATGTTTATTTCTTTATGTATCCAATTTATTTAGTTGTATATTTTAATGACCATATTGATCTTTAAACCACCTCACTGTTACTGGGGTGGTACCTTTTCAAAGGATACATATTTGTACCCAAAGAGTCCACAGTGGTACCTCAAAGGTGCATATTAGTGCCTAAATATACCTAAAAAGTACCTTTGAGGTGTCATTATGGACCCTTCAGGTACAAATATGTACCTTTTGAAAAGGTACTGCCCCAGTGACAGCTCCTGTACCTTTGTTTCTGAGAGTGTATGAAGCCTTATGATCATTCTTAGTGATTGATAGTCATTATTATCCTCCTGTATTTCATGGTATGAGCTTAAATTCTGTTTTATTGAAACTTTAAAGTCCCTTTCTAGGTGATACCGTATTTTGAATCCCATTTTGTCCAGCAGGTGGCAATGGCAGATTTCTAATGTGTCCACAGTTTACTCTCACTGATTCTTTCGTACTGTATTTTACAGCTGTAGTGTATTTTCAGACACTGCAGTGCACAAAGGTGAAAAAAGAAGAACATATTTGATGCATGATTTGGCAAAAAGTGAGTCATTCATCATCAAAATCATCTAAAAGGCACAGTTACAGTTTTTTAATATCGACAGCAGTAATATTTCAGAATGCAGAGTTGGAAAGCATTGCATTTAGTATATATAAAGGTTACAAAAATGTAATAATAACTGTAAAGAATATTTGTATTATTTGAATACTTAAATATAAAATTGTTTACATACTAAATATATAATTATTACTATGTAATTAATAATGTTAACATTATACTTAATGTTAAGTGTATTTTTATATAGTATTTGCATTAGGGCTGCACGATACTGGGACAATATGCAATTATTGTTGTTGAGTGTCGTGAGAACGATATTTTTACACTATAACTAACTTGCAAAATGCCGCTTTATCAGCAATTAAAAGATGAAATGATATATATTTATTTGTGTTAAGATCATTTGTAATGTGTATATTTTTTATATATCACATTTATTGTGTATGGCCATACACCCAAAGCGCACAATCATGAGGGGGGTCTCTCCACACCACCACTAGTGTGCAGCATGATGCAACGGCAGCCACAGGACAACGGCGCCAGTGCGCTCACCACACAACAGCTATAGGTGGAGTGAAGAGACAGTGATAGACCAATTTGGTGGATGGGGATGATTGGGAGGCCCTGATGGTTAAGAGCCGATGGAGAGTATTTGGCCAGGACACCGGGGTTACACCCCTACTCTTTACGAGAAGTGCCCTGGGATTTTTAATAACCACAGAGAGTCAGGACCTCAGTTTAACGTCTCATCCGAAAGATGGCACCCACTAACAGAATAGTGTCTCCTTCACTTTTACTGGGGCATTAGGACTCACACAGACCACAGGTTGAGGGCCTCCCTAACACCACTTCCAACAGCAACCTAGTTTTCCCATGTGGTCTCCCATCCAGGTACTGACCAGGCTCAGCCCTGCTTAGCTTCAGTGAGTAACCTGTCTTGAGCTGCAGGGTGATACGGCTGTGGCAAGATCATATTAAAATAAACAAGTGATAGATATTTTTCTGAGCTAGTTAAATAAAAAAAGAAAAAGAATATCAAGTATGTCAAGGTGCACAAATTTAGACTTTTAAACAACACAAATGACTGAAAACCATGGCTGAAATTCTGATTCTTATTGGCTTTTGTCATTTTCCTCTCTTGTCTAATGGAGAGGCGGGGATAAAGATAGCAAAGGCCTCATCTGATTGGTCACATTTGGATAAACAACCTATGCATGCAGCACACAAATGCTTGGGACTTAAAATTAACTTATTGAACTTCCTTGCGATTTGGATATTGAATATACTAATATCGCAATAACAATACTTTTTTCATATATTGTGCAGCCATAAATTTGAAACCACAAAACCACATTTAATGTAGCCAGATATATATATATATATATATATATATATATATATATATATATATATATTTTCATATTATGTTCATCAACAACCCTAACAAATCTGATAAGTTTGTTGTATATGTATGACTGGCATGAAAACATTTACTTATTATTCAGTATTCTTTAGGGCTGCACAATACTGAAAAAACCTGATACTACAATATTCTGCTATTTGAATATTATGATATGAATACAGTTTCACAAGATTGTATGAATAGCACTATTTGATGGTTTTCTAGGGAGTCTAAAACATTCAGGTACACAAATTGAATAACCATAATGCAAAAAAAAAAAATGCTTTTCTTTACTTTGCATGGTCTCGTTTCTAGTCCAAATATCTAAAAGATAAGGTAAAAATATTTTTTCATCTTCTAAAGAAATACGTTAAAAAGTTTTCCCTTAAAACAAGCACAATTATCTGCCAGTTAGGCAAGGAAAATAATCTTATTTTCACTTTGAAATGTAGATATTTGGACTTTTCAACAAGTCCTATAAATGCCATATAAATCCAGTACAAAAAAGTTAAATACATTGCTCCAGGTACGTTTTATTGCATGTTTCAGATGACAAATCCATTAGAGGGCGCTGTCTATATTTGTGTGAATCTGAAATATGCTACTTAGGATACATTTTGATGTAACCTATATGAGAATCTCTTGCAAATTCAAGTGTTTTTAGGTTGATACTACACCAACTTACTCTATAATTTAGACTCTTTCATTCATTCCTTTATTTATCAGCAGTCGTCACAGTGGAATGAACCGCCAATTATTCCGGCATATGTTTTATGCAGCGGATGCCCTTCCAGCCACAACCCAGAACCGGGAAACACCCATACACTTTTACATTCACACACACTCAAACTATGGTATACTACAATTTTGTTTACCCAATTCACCTACAGCGCATGTCTTTGGACTGTGGGGAAAACCGGAGCACCCAGAGGAAACTCATGCCGACATGGGAAGAACATGCAAACGCCAATGCCAACTTGCCCAGCTGAGACTCAAACCAGTGACCATCTTGCTGTGAGGCGACAGTGCTAACCACTGAGCCACCGTGCCACCCCTAATTCAGACTCAGCATTGCATATCTTGCGATTTGACTATTGCAAATGTGCAATATCAATGCTGAAACAAAATATTGTGCAGCCCTAGTATTCTTAGTGCAACGTTATCCAGCATTTCTGGAGTACAGTGTGCCGTCTCCGAGTTTTTAGATGTGATCCAGCCCCGGTGGCACTTGATTAATATCAGTATTTTCTGTGGCTTGTCTGCCTCTTAAAGCTCTACATGATGATGAATGGCCTCTGTGTACAGATTAAGCTCAGCAGCACAGGATGAATAAATGATGACGCTGTAAATATGGAGATGTGTCTGGCAACCGCTGTCATTTTATTCCATTGACTTTGTTAAAGTAAATCAGTGATTGGTAATAAACTGTGGTGCTTCATTAGCACACTTCATAATACCGAGGCCAGTTTGTTTACTTATGGAATACTTTGTGAATATGATCAAATCTTACCTGCATCATTTTAGTGCATAATGTTGATGATGACAAGAAAACAGCCAAGCCTCAGTGGGAGAAAAAAAAAGGAAACTACATTGCTCAGGATACGTTTTATTGCACGTTCCAGATGACAAGTCCACTAGAGGGTGCTGTCTACATTTGTGCAAATCTGAAATATGCTACTTAGGATATATTTTGATGTAGATTTCAGTTACACAACTTTCTGATATACATTCATGAGAAGTTGGGGCTTGTCATACAGATCACCTAGCAAACCACATATTCGATAACAAATTGTTGACAATGGTAAATTGTTTTGTGGTATTTATTTGGTGTTGTGCAAATAACTGCATGAAAATAATCCTTTCCTAATTTAAAATATGTCCCTGTATATATTATGAGTGTGAAAAGGAACACAAGTCATTGGCATTAGATGTTTGGGTGATATGGACTTAAAATTATATTGTTTTCTAGTATTTATTGCATAACGATAATTTTGACAATACGAATTTCCACATATACATTATTGAAGAAGATGTCAGCTACGATCAGCTATCGTTGCATGCAGTTGGAGATGATAAAAAACAGATAAATTACTCAAACATAAAGAGAATTATCAAGTGCTTGTGGCAATATCTGGTTTATTTGTGTTCTTAAAGTTTTGGACCAATAAAAATTACGTCCTATTGACCTTTTGAAAAAACATATTTGCAATGTTTTGTTAGTATTTAATCAGTTACACATTTTTTTTATTACAGTATTACTGTTAATTGCAGTTATTTCTGGGATGATATAAAAAAATTTAAATACCATTACAGATTTAGTAGATATAGACTACATAACTTTTTTTATTGTTAATAAAAACATTTATTTTTGTTTTGTGTTACCATGAGGGTGTGGTGTGTTTATATACATTAAAAA
>CAIGQZ010034999.1:11274054-11286620 GCA_903798205.1 Danio tinwini | reverse complement strand
GTTAACACATTTACGACATGATTCTCTAAAGCCCCATTCACTGCAGAAGGAGATTGGAGCTGCTGGAATTACAACACGCCAATTTATCAACTTCTAGAATACTACATGAAAGTGGCTGTTTAGCTGGGAGAAGAATAAAGTAAACATTTTAGTTATTAAACAAAGAGCACATCTATCACCCCACAACAGTGTTTAACTGAGAATGAGTCCCAAAACTGTGTTTTTAGGATGTAAAGGAAAGCTGATGTAGTTTATACATAGTTAACACATTTACGACATGATACTCTGCAGCCCCTTTACTGTAGAGGAGATTAGAGCTGCTGGAGTTACAACACGTCAAGTCATCAACGTCTAGTAAACCACATGAAAGTAAGTGGCTGATTAGCTGGGAGAAGAAAAAGTAAGTTCTAGTTACTAGTTACCAAACAAAGAACATATCTATCAGCCTACAACAGTGCTTGGCTAAGAATGAGTCCCAAAAAATTTGTTTTTAGGATGTGAGGAAAAGCTGATGTTTATCCATAGATAACACAGTTACGACATGATACCTCAGGGGTGTGACAACTCGGTCCTGGAGGGCTGGTGTCCAGCATAGTTTAGGTCCAACTTCCTTAAACACACCTCCCTGGAAGTTTCTAGCATATCTATAGAGCTTGACTAGCTGGTTCAGGTGGGTCTAATCGAGGTTGGAACTTAAATATGCAGGACACCGGCCCTCCATGACCGAGTTTGGACACCCCTGTGATACTCTTAATCCCCATTTACTGCATACGAGTTTAGAGCTGCTGGAGTTACAACACGCCAATTCATCAACTTCTCGAACACTACATGAAAGTGGCTGTTTAGCTGGGAGAAGAATAAAGTAAACTTTCTAGTTACCTAAACAGTGTGTATCCTTTGTGAATAACACATTGTCAGAGTATGTGAAAAACGATTACTATTGCTTTCTTCCATAGACATCAGGGTGAATCTTAGAAAGCACAAGTTTTAATGTTTTAATCACACCAGTGTGATCGTACGCTGTTGGGTCCAACCTTAACTGGTCATACTGCTGTGATTGTATGCGTCAAAGAGATACAAACATTACACAGTTGTTCCCCAGTTATATTTACAGTAATATCACAGGTGTAATATGCCACTCCAGGTGCTCGTAACTGTAACTTTGTCTTATTAAACAAATAAAGACTTTTTGGAGAAAAGATGGATGCAATAATATCCTTCATGCACTCAATACTAATATAGGATCAGGCATGCTATACATCCCCTTTAAGAATATTTCTGTTTGCTGTTATAACTTTGCTGTTATTCATACTAGATTGGCACAATAGGGTACATGCAGAAGGAACCCAGTTCAAGTGCTTCTGGTAAACTGTGCTGAAGATCAAAAACACAGTGTTTAAGGTCTGTTTTCTTTAAAAATCAATGATCTTCACTGCCCGATTGATTTACTGTATAAAGTGGGTCTCAGAATGTACACTACCTGACAAGTCTTGTCGCTTTTCCAAGTTTTAGGAACAACAACTAATAACTTGACTTTTAGTTGATCATTTAGTATCAGAAGGGGCTTATATAAAAGGCAAAGTATTATAATAAAATATAATCATGCCTTGTTTTTTAATGATTTAATTAGGACAGTAAGGTCTGCCTTTGCTTAGACGAAAGTCTTGTCACTTAACAGAAATAATGTCCAGTATAGAATATAAAGTCATAATGCAGTGGACAAAGAGTTAATATTGTGTCTGACTCCCATGAGCTTGGAGGACTGCATCCATACATCTCTGCAATGACTCAAATCACTATTTAAAAAAAGTCATCTGGAATGGCAAAGAAAGCGTTCTTGCAGGACTCCCAGAGTTCATCAAGATTCTTTAGATTAATCTTCAATGCATCCTCCTTCATCTTACCCCAGACATGCTCAATAATATTCATGTCTGGTGACTGGGCTGACCAATCCTGGAGCACCTTGACCTTCTTTGCTTTCAGGAACTTTGATGTGGAGGCTAAAGTATGAGAGGGAGTGCTATCCTGCTGAAGAATTTGCCCTCACCTGTGGTTTGTAATGTAATGGGCAGCACAAATGTCTTGATACCTCAGGCTGTTGATGTTGCCATTCACTCTGCAGATCTCTCGCACGGCCCACTTACTGAATGTAACCCCAAACCATGACTTTTTCTTTCACCAAACTTGACTGATTTCTGTGAGAATCTTGGGTCCATGTGGGTTCCAATAGGTTTTCTGCAGTATTTGTGATGATTGGGATGCCACTTTTCCAAATGATTAACTAAAGTTATTATGTGTTGCTCTTACAACTGGGATCCACGACAAGACTTTTGTCAGGTAGTACACAAGACGCACTCCATTAAATATCATTGTTCCACACCCTAAATATAAAAATTAATTTCACCCTGGTATTTTCAATAGAGTTTCAGCACTCACCTGCTGCTTCTGACGTTGCTTGTTTAAACGGCTATCATCTCGTTTTGCTACTGAACACCTTAAATGCTTAAGTCTGTTTAACTGGTTGTATTTTAATTACATTACAACATTACTGCTGTAAAAGAAACCGTATGAAATAATACTCACATTAACCTTTGACCAGAAGTTTATCGGTAGGGGGATAACACTAGCTGCGCATGTACCCCATGATGTACCCCATGATGTCACACAGGGTTATGAACACACTCTGCTGTTTTAGAGCCAGAAACCCCCACATCAGCTCTTTCCCTCGAGGCCCAATGGAGGTTAAAGGTCTTCATGCAGATTCTCTTCAAACTCTCTTTTCTCTGTCTGAATAAACTTCTTCTGTTGATGTGAAGCTGCAGGAATTCAGTCAGTGGAAGTAAGCTGTTGGGGTGATCCTTCACACCGCATGAATCTCAGCTCAAAGTAATAGCTGTCCTCAAAGCTTTTCAATTATGTACTGTGTGCTTTCCTGCCTTGGAGACACACATGCGGCATACTCTAGCAAGTCTGAAAGATTTCTAGTCTACAGTAGATGTTAAAGAGCCCCTATTATGGGTTTTTGAAAATGACCTTCCATGTAGTGTGTAACACAGCTCTTAGTGATCCAGCTAAAGCTTAAATCTGAAAGTGGACAGTTTTTAAAACTATTGATTCATCTATAAAAGAGTTGACTCATAGTGGTTTAAATGAATCGTCTTGATAACGAGTCTTCAGCCGTTTCGGCATGACGTCGATATGAAACATAATGGTTGCATGCGCAGACCCGGCAAAATTCAAACCTGCGGCCCCGCCCACTAACACAGCAGCAAGACGCTCATGAAGACGCTGTGCTTACCTGGATATTATTGGAAGTGTGAGGGGAAAGGAGTCGTTCAGAAATCTGCACGCTTACAATGGGCGATCTATCACTACACAGCTCATGCATTAGTTTCTTCCTCCATCTTGTAATGGACAGACAAGACACCAGAGGTGCGGGCAAAATAAGAACAAATTATAAGGTACACCGGCAGGCTGGGCTTCGGGCTGGAAAAGCAAAAGGCTTGCGAATGGAGAGCGGGAGCCCGCAGAGATAGCTTGTCAGAGGACAGAGGATGCTACAACCTCCCAGCTGGGGATGTGATTGTTTAGAAAAGCAGAGTACAGGTAAGCCCTTAAAACATATAGCAGTTCACGGACGAGGTGCCACAGCAATGACTGCAAATAGAAATGATCTACATGTTTTGTTACTAGTAACTGTGTGTACTGTATCAGGTTAACTCTTTATATTCTCACATCACGTCTAATGCCACGTTGTAAACGCGACGCGTGCTACTTTGTTTACAGATTTAAATACTTCCGTGAGCTCATTCCACTGCCGTTTGTCGTTGCTATGGCCATCGTCAGCTGATCCTGCACACGTGCAGCGGTCAAGGTTCAGAATAGTTTAGCTTTTGCTGCTGTGTGGATTAAAACTGAATATGTGTCATACTTAACAAGAGCAATATGCTAGTGTTTAACTGCACTGCTTTCGGTGCTGAGGTGTCTGAATAACACTGTTGAGAACCGGGTACTGTTTACTGTGGTGTTAGTAAGTTTACTTTGAAGCGCGTTTCGGGCATTCGCTGCGATTGGATCCTATACCAATGTTGGCGACCCGGGGGCTTGATAAACCAGGCTGGGCATTTTTCTGTCTCGCGCTGAACGCTGTCGACCAATCGCAACAGGCTGTCATTGGTCCAATCAGCGCAGATTAGCTTCGCGTTAAGCAGGGGTTTGGGAACAAATGAATCGCTGAACGATTCATACGGGAGTCGCTGGGATAATTAGGTAAAAATAAATGCATATTATAAGACCATGAAAGTTTTTTTGACCTTGCACACATATCAGTATGTTGTTGGAGACCCATAAAACTGAAATATGTGACCCTTTTCAATGTGTAATAGGGGCTCTTTAAAGCATACTTATTGACTTTAAGCAGTTTAGTGCATTTAGATTTCATGATACAATTTTTCAAGGTATCACATTTTAAATGAATAATTTGCATGATTAATTTTGATTCAATAATTGCTCCTTTCTTTTTTGAGACATAAGCCAGTCATGGGTCTTTTAAACATAATCAGTACTGTTCAGTAGTGTTCAGTAAAGTTACTTTTAAAAGTAATATATTACAATCTTAAGCCTATCTTAATCTTAAAAAAATGAAACATAAAAAATTTGCACAGGCTCAGCTAAATTGGACAATAGAAGATTGGAAAAACATCGCCTGGCCTGATGGGTCTCGATTTCTGCTGCAACATTAGGATGGTAGCATCAGAATATGACATAAACAACTTGAAAGCATGGATCCATCCTGCCTTGTATCAACAATTCAGGCTGGTGGTGGTGGTGTAATGGTGTGGGGGATATTTTCTTGGCACACTTTGGGCCCATTAGTACCAATTGAGCATCGTGTCAACACCACAGCCTACCTGAGTATTGTTGCTGACCATGTCCATCCCTTTATGACCACAGTGTCTCCATCTTCTGATGGCTACTTCCAGCAGGATAACATGTCATAAAATGTGAGTCATCTCAGACTGGTTTCTTGAACATGACAATGAGTTCACTGTACTCAAATGGCCTCCACAGTCACCAAAACTCAATAGAGCACTTTTGGGATGCGGTGGAATGGGAGATTTGCATCATGGATGTGCAGCCGACAAATCTGCAGCAACTGCGTGATGCTATCATGACAATATGGACCAAAATCTCTGAGGAATATTACCAGTACCTTGTTGAATATATGCCACGACGGATTAAGGCAGTTTTAAAGGCAAAATTGGCTCCCGATACTAGTAAGGTATACCTAATAAAGTGGCCGGTGAGGGATTTGATCTCATACAGAAATCTGATTTAGGCCATATACAAACGCATACATAAAATCATAGCTAATATATTTAAACACATAATTACGTATTTGTAATTCTGACATTTTAGCAACATTTTGAAATATATTTTGCATAAATGTACAAACAAGACCTATATAATTCATATATGTAAAATCCTAAATTTAACTTGTGTTTGATTTGCATACATTGCCATATATCTGATTTCTACGTGGTATAATACATAATTGTATATTTAAATGATTTAAAAATTCAGTCACATTTTATTTTAAGGTACAATTCTCACTATTAACAAACCATTATCTGAGACCTTTGACTCACTAATTGACAAATTTGTAGCTTGTTAATAGGTAGTAGCTGGGTACAACCTAATATTGGGTATGATTAGGGATAAGTGGTAGAATAAGATCATACTTTAACCCCTGGTTTCACAAACATGGTTGAAGGCTAGTCGAGATTAAATTGCATGTTTGAGCTGTCTCAACTCAAAATAACTTGCAGTGAGATGTCTTAAAATACATCAGTATCATTTTTTTTTCTCCAGGTGCACACCAGTTATATTTTTTTCTAAGGCCATTTTTATAAATGTTGCTTAAAAAGCCTAATTTAAGGCCTAGTCCTGGCTTATTCTAAGCCCTGTTTGTGAAACTGGGCCTATAAGTACTAATAAATATCCATTATATTATCAATAGACATGTAAGCCAGTAGTTAATAGTGGGACTTGGTACTTAAAAAAGTAAAGTGCTGTCAAATATCAATAGGCATATTTAAATGTGTGTTTGAAAAATCTATATATTTGTTGAATGAAAAATGGTTGGGTTTCATTTCCATTCCTCATCCTGCCATTATCCAGTTTCTCATTGAAGATTCTGTGAGCAGGAAACATTGGGACTTTTCCCAGTGGCTGTAGAAACTAATTTAAATATACATTATTTAAAGATTTAAAGGAAGAATAAGTTATGAGATGCTCAGCTCTGAGCAAATATGATTACGCAGGAGTTTCCACTGCATTTGAGATCACTGTATAGTCCTTTAATTTTAACAAGGACGGCCCGTCACTGCGACACCATCAAGACTGGATAAAAACACAAGGAGAAGTTTGTTGCTCATACACACACTAGTATGCCCATTAAAAAAGGTCATGTGATTTTGTTACAAGAGATCATGTGATGATAAAAATGTGTGTGAATGGATAAACCAGCAGGCTGAGCACATTGTAAAACATCTGAAATGATGTTGTGGTCATTCTAAAACACCTTCACCATTTCAGTATTGGTGTTGTTATATTATTAATGACCTCCAGAATCAAGAGCATCTGTGCTTCGTGTCTCATGCTTTCAAATGCCACTGCATGTCAGGATTGTCTTCTGAGGTGCAAGTCATTTATGAAATGGTCACCTTGGAATTATAAGGTTCTGTCTGCATTCTGAATGATTTTGAGATATTGAGCATCAAAGTTTTTGCATTCCATATAGCAAACAGTATGTGTGTAACATTTGTTTTTTTTTATAAAAAGTCTTAAAATGTAAACAACTTATAAAAAATCTTCCCATAATGTAAATCAGTTGTCATTTAATAAAAATATGTCTAACTCAATTTTGACATAAATGTCAAATGGAACCTTATAATTCTAAGGTGACGAAATGAAGAAAAGATTCACGCAGCTTCTCTTATTGCAGCAAATTCCATTTTTACTCTTGATATTTGGCGGCAGATAATCAGAAAGTGACGATTTTGTTCTCTTTGACTCGTTGGATGAAAACGCTGCTTTATTCGCACGTCTTTTATGCTATATTCCAGTTTTGCGCATAAAGTTAATTTGCATCTTTGGATGGAAACATAGCTACTGTGACATTACTAAGGCAACATAACTTGTCATAAATCAGTCATAAACATGAATGTCGTGAGGCCATTATAATTGTGTTATGAATTGTATAACAGTGTCATTGATATTCAGCTACAGTGGTACAAATTTTATTTGTTGTTGTGTCATTAAATATCAATGACAAATATTTAATGACACATGCATTTTGTTCCATTTTAAAAAAAAGTGGTCAGAAAAATATTTATTATGCAATTATTATGGCCTCGTGACAGATTTATTGCAAGTTATAATACCTTGGTAATGAATTTGAATTTATTTATTAAATGGGATAGCCCCTTGAGATGAATCATCTCATTTTCGAGGGGGTCCCAATAAGAAATTCATAAATCAAACAGAGTACAACACATCATAACAAACATACAACTAACAGAACAAACAAACAGCACACTTCACCTGAGACATTTCCCACAATCTAAAGCCTAAATAAGCAAAAACATGTAAAAGTACAAACAATTTAATATACAAATAAATAATAAACATTTAAATTGGAAGCGATATTATTTTATTCAAGTTGCCATGACAAAGGTAGGCTATGATGTAGAGTTGACATCAAAATTATTAGCCCTCCTGTGATATATATTTTTGTATATTTCCCAAGAGATGTAGGTTTTTGTTTTACAGAATTTCCTATACTATTGTTTGTTCTGAAGAAAGTCTTATTTGTTTTAGTCTGGCTAGAATAAAAGCAGTTTGTAACTTTTTGTAAACTATTTTCAGGTCAGTATTATTAGCCCTCTTAAACAATATTTTTCCCAATTGTCTGCAGAACAAAAGACAGTAGCTTGCCTAATTATCCTAACTTGCCTAGTTGACATAATAACCTAGTTAAGCCTTTAAAATGCAATTTAAGCTGAATACTAGTATCTTGAAAAATATCATGCACGGTCATCATAAGAAAAAGCAAAATAATTTAGTAATGAAAGCCATTATGTTTAAAATTGTGTTAAACTGTTCTTTAAACTGCACTTGGTAAATAATTTAAATGCAATAAATAGTTAAATCATTTTGATTTCAACTGTATTTGTTTATAAAGACATCTCAAACAATGACATCTTTGCAAAATAACCAAGCTAATTACCCTAATGACATATTACCAGTTGCCCTTATTTAGACCAAATACCCTGTATTGACACTTGATTTTTAGAGATCTTGGCTTTTTCCATCACCCTGTAATGAATTTTAGATATTCCAATCCATCTGCCCTTTAGTGCTCTTTCTGTGCTGCGCCCACTCTGAAGTCTCTCTGCCTGTCTCATAGAGAATGAATTGTGTCCTTGCAGCAAACTTTTTATGAGCACCTCATGTGCTTTACTGTGCTCTCTCCATCCCACTTCTGCTGCGGTTTGCCCACCAGTCTCCTCTGTTGCTGGAGGACTGATGTTGTATTAATCACATTGCATTTTTGCTATGTTATTAAAGTCAGAAACAGCATAATAAATGCAATTAAATATGCCTTTGCTTATTGAAAATCTTGTTGTTAAAGTCACAGATCACAATAATCTTTTCAGAATCACGTACCTCAGTCTACAGATTTGCGAAACGGAAAATGCTGCTCTGGGTACATTTTGTTGCACGTTTCAGATGACAATTCCAGTAGAGGGCGCTGTCATCATATTTGCAAATCTGATTTGGAAATGTTGTCTGTATAATTGAGACAAACATTTCAATTGCAAAACATCGGCTTCTTATTGGGACCCCCTCGAAAATGAGATGATTAATCTCAAGGGGCTATCCCATTCAATAAATAAATTCAAACTCACCTACTACTCGAGGAGTTACTACATTTGAATTTACTACAACACCATTAGAAAAGTAGTAGTTGCATCGCTTCACTTCCATTCATGAATTATCTCACATTGTGTTATGGGATAGCGTAGCAGCCATGGGATGCGCACTACAGAATCTCGCCGAAAGTAGTAGGCCATCTGGGTATGAATGAATTTGGATTTACCTGTCAAACGTATACCAAAGTATTTTTTTTTGTGGTTTTATTGTCGTTACATTTTGTTGCACGTTTCAGATGACGAATTCACTAGAGGGTGCTGTTTTGTGAATCTGAAATCCTAAAAGTTGTCTACGTAGGTGAGGCAAATGTATTCTATCGTATGAAATCGACTACTCAAGTAGGTACTACATTTAAATTTTTTATTTACTACACAACAATTAGAAAAGAGCGATCTATATAGTATGAATGTGGGCAGTATGAATGAAATTCTGATGTACTACATCTGCCATTTGTCATTATCTACCTGTATTGCTTCACTTTGATTAATGAATTCTCTCATGTTGCATTATGGGTAAGCGTGGCGTCCGTTGGATGTGCATGTCAGAAGTAAAAGGTCATCCGGGTACTTCTCAGATATGCTGCTCGACTCACATACTGTTTTTCACATACTATATAGTAAAGTATGCAATTTTGAACACAGCCATAGACATTGTTATGTTGTTTTGTGGTTTTTATTTGGTCCTGCTCAAAGAACTGCATGGAAGTAGCCCTTTTTATTTGTCAATAATAATGTCTCTGTAAGTATCAATAGTGTGAAAAGGAACAACAGTTGTTCGCGTGGTGCTGTCCAGTAGTGTTTATTTTACTTAAAAACTGCAGTCAAACCTATGTCAAAGTACATTTTTTGTGGTTTCACAGTGGTTACATTTCATTGCACGTTTCAGATGACAAATCCACTAGAGGGTGCTGTTTTGCGAATCTGAAATCCTAAAAGTTGTCTACGTAGGTGAGGTAAATGTATTCTGTTTCAAAACATCGGCTGCATATGAAATCGACTACTCAAGTAGGTACTACTTTAGAATTTTTTATTTACTCCACGACAATTAGAAAAGAGCGATCTATATAGTATGAATGTGGGCAGTATGAATGAAATTCTGATGTACTACATCTGCCATTTGTCATTATCTACCTGTATTGCTTCACTTTGATTAATGAATTCTCTCATGTTGCATTATGGGTAAGCGTGGCGTCCGTTGGATGTGCATGTCAGAAGTAAAAGGTCATCCGGGTACTTCTCAGATATGCTGCTCGACTCACATACTGTTTTTCACATACTATATAGTAAAGTATGCAATTTTGAACACAGCCATAGACATTGTTATGTTGTTTTGTGGTTTTTATTTGGTCCTGCTCAAAGAACTGCATGGAAGTAGCCCTTTTTATTTGTCAATAATAATGTCTCTGTAAGTATCAATAGTGTGAAAAGTAACAACAGTTGTTCGCATCGTGCTGTCCAGTAGTGTTTATTTTACCTAGAAACTGCAGTCAAACCTATGTCAAAGTAATTTTTTTGTGGTTTCACTGTGGTTACATTTCATTGCACTAGAGGGCACTGTCTACAGTTTTGCGAATCTGCAATTAGAAAAGTTGTTTATATAGGGGAGATTGATAAATGAGGCAAACTTATTCAATTGCAAAACATGGGCTGCAATCAAAATTGCCCACCAGAAATGTCGCTGGAAATAGTAGGTCATCAGCGTACTTCTCACCTACTGTTTTTCTAATACTATAAATTCAGACATACTACTTGGCTCACATACTGTACTGTTTTTCACTTACTGTATATTAGAGAAGTATCTGATTTTGGACGCAGCCACACACATCGTCAAGTAGTTTTGTGGTATTTGTTTGGTCCTGTGCAAAGAACTGCATTGAAATAATGCTTTATTCGTCAATAATAATGTCTCTGTAAATATCATTAGTGTGAAAAGGAACAAAAGTTGTAAGCGAAACTGCAGTCAAATCTTTGTCAAAGTTAATTTTTTGTGATTTCACAGTGGTTACATTTCATTGCACGTTTCAGATGACGAATCCACTAGAGGGAGCTGTTTTGCGAATCTGAAATCTGAAAAGTTGTCTATACAGTATAGGTGAGATAGATAGGTGAGACAAAGGTATTAAATTGCAAATCATAGGCTTCACTCCCATTCATGAATTATCTCGATTGCAGTATAGGATAGCATATTGTCCAATGGATGCACATTACAGAATCTCGCTGGAAGTAGTAGGTCATCTGCATACTTCTCGCCTACTGTTTTTCTAATACTATGAATTCGGACATACTTCTCGGCTCACATACTATACTATATAGTAGGGTAGTATGCAATTTCAGATGCAGCAACCCGCATCGTTAAGTATTTTTGTGGTATTTTTTGGTCCCGTGCAAAGAACTGCATAAAAATAATCCTTTATTCATCGATAATAATCTCTGTAGGTATCATTATTGTGAAAAGGAAGAAAGTTATTAGCGTCATGCTATCCATTAAGTTTCGTTTTACCTACAAACTGGAGTCAAACATATGACGAAGTACATTTTTTGTGGTTTCACAGAAATGCACATATTTCCATTGAGCCTGTGTTGTATTTTTCCATTGCCTCAGATCTGGTTTACTGAAGCCATTGAGATTTTGCTTCTTTTTATACGTGCATGTCTGCATTGATTTTGTATGCAGTGTCTGTATTTTAACACCTCGGCTACACAGCAAGTGAGCGAAGCAACAGCTCCTCTGATTATAATGAGTGTTGTGAACAGTGAGCTCACACTGAACCGTGGCTTCAGACAGACATGTGAAACTGCGGTTCTCCAGTAGACCCTGATTGTGATGGGAGCATTTTAGTTTACATTTGGCAGTTATATCAGTATTATATATTCCTAATGTAGTCTTTTGCCTTTTTCTTTAATGTCAGTGTTACATTCAAACACACTATACATACACTATACACTGCCCAGATGCTTTATGAAGTATTCAACAATTCTGTGAAACTGTAAACATGTATTTCAACGTTCAGTACATTATATTTCAGCTTTTAGGTTAAGTAAACACTTGTGATGACAGCAACTTTTGTTCCTTTTCACACTAATGATATTTACAGGGATGTTTGATCAATGAATAAAGGATTACTTTTGTGCAGTTCTTTGCTCCAAATAAATACCACTTATAGAGAAGTCTTTAGGTGTCTATAATTTGTTATCAAATGAGTCTTATTAGAATAATAATTTGTATTGCAGGGCTGAAAGCTAAAGATTGTTTGTTTGTTTATTTGTTTGATTATTTATTTATGTATTTATTTTATACATTTATTTATTTATGCATTTATTTATTTATGTATTTATTTATTTATAAATTTATTTATACATTTATTTATTTTTTTATTTTTTTATATATTTATTTATGCATTTATTTTTTTATTTATCTATATATTTATATATTTATTTATTTATGCATGTATTTATTGATTTATTTATTCGTTTATTTATTTATGCATGTGTATGTTTATTTAATGCATTTATTTATTTATGCATTTATTTATTTATGCATGTATTTATTTATTTATTTATTTATTTATG
>CAIGQZ010034999.1:11258075-11271984 GCA_903798205.1 Danio tinwini | reverse complement strand
TGTGTGTGTGTGTGTGTGTGTGTGTGTGTGTGTGTGTGTGTGTGTGTGTGTGTGTGTGTGTGTGTGTGTGTGTGTCTGTCTGTCTGTCTGTCTGTCTGTCTGTCTGTCTGTCTATCTATCTATCATTTTTATTTATTTAGACCCCTGAAATACAAAATATGATAGAAAATGTTGAGTTTGTGTTCGGTTAGCTTTCGCCTCACATCAAGAAGGTCGCTGGTTCAAGCCCGGGTGGGTCAGTTGGCATTTCTGTGTGGAGTTTGCATGTTCTCCCTGCGTTCGTGTGGGTTTCCTCTGGGTGCTCCGGTTTCCCCCACAGTCCAAAGACATGCAGTGCAGGTGAATTGGGTAGGCTAAATTGTCCGTAGTGTATAAGTGTGAATGAGTGTTTATGGATGTTTCCCAGAGATGGGTTGAAGCTGGAAGTAAAACATGTGCTGGATAAGTTAGCGGTTCATTCCGCTGTGGAGACCCCAGATTAATAAAGGGACTAAGCCGAAAAGAAAATGAATGAATGTGTTCGGTAAAGCACGATTTTACAAAAGAGATAAAAGCTACGTCAAATTAAAGGTGCAGTATGTAAGTTTGACACCCAGTGGTTGTACTAGGTATTGCACTCTTGGTTTAAAACACGCAAGAGCAGGTTTCCATATTGACGACACCAACAGGAGCTTGACTATTGAGCCTAAAGGTTTTAAGTTGTGTTCTAAAAAAAGCAACAGCATGGCATAGAAGGAATATTTTCTATATTACAATGAGGTTTTGTCCTAACTAACACCTGAAGAAAGGAAATGGCTTCTATTCAATTGCAGCTGAACAAGAGAAAACGGACAATGAGTTTGACTGCCATTTTACATGACATTTATTGCCATACTACTGAAAGCCGCAGCAGATAGCTCACCTCAGATCTTGAAAATAAAATAAACCATTTGAAATGGAACTTTAGAACTGTGACTCAGTGTAAACCAACACATATCAGTGATTCAGCATGTACGTTTAATAATGTTAAAGAGGTTTATGTATTACATGTATTAATTAGATTGTAAACCTTACCATTTTGTTGGAGTGCAGTAAGTGCACTATTTTGTGCTTCTGAATGTCTGTTTCTAAATTTCTGTCGTGTTTGGTCTGGTGCAAACAGCCAAATTGTTTATCACTGCAAATCTTGTCACGTAGCGTGTTGTTAGGACACGCGGTTACAATTTAACCTGCTCACCTAATGTTTACACTTGTAATATTTATGCTATTTGCTAATTAATAACCTCATGTGGAACTCTGATTCTGCATCTCATTTTAGAGGTTGCTACTGTCCACCGGAGGTCGCATTTCGGTCACAGACACATACTTTGAGAGCCTTCCTGACTGAATGAATGAAATATGTGGTTTTCCACCAAGGCAACTCAGGGTGCTGAAATATAATTGGCTAAACTGCTATTGGTTTGGTTAAAGGGTAAAAGGGAGTTTTATAGATAAACAAGAATGTTCACTTGGCATGTTTCTTACATATCTGCAAACATATTATGGTATTTTTATGCTTTAGAAGATTAAAAAACTTACACACAGCACCTTTACGGTAAACTATGAGCTCGCAGTGCACTTTTGTCTTTAAGTTTAACCTAATTTGTTTAAATTCAACCCATATACAGTATTTTTTTTGTGTGTGTGTGGTTTAGTTTTTTTTTTCTTTTTACTTCACTTGCATGCTTTTAATATGTGAGTTTGTTCCCCACGTTATAGAAAATGATATTAAATATCAATATTTTTCAAGGTATCGTATTGAAGTTGGTAAGTCCAGTATCGTGACAACACTGATCTGTATCTGCACTGAAGACAATGACGTTTGCTGTTTGTTCAAACTACTCATTTAAAATGAGCTGAAACAACACAATTCTTGATTTTTTTGCAGACAACTTAAATGTTTTGTTTAATCCACTTAAATTTGTAGAAACTAAAAAGTTAATTTATTTATGTTGTTTCAACACAAATCGATTGTGTGGAACCCAGCATTTTTTACAGTGTGAGGTGATAATTGTTAGAGTTGTTTATGCTGTTGTTTTGCCCTGATGTTGTGAAAATAGAAACTTTTTTTTACAGATGGATTATATAAAAACTTGTTTTACCTCTTTTTTTAATCACTTGTCATGGCATTTGTCATGTTAGGACATAGTTTAAAAGTCGCACATGTCTGTCAATTGTAATTTTACATTTAAAAACAATAGAAAAGTAGCGCACTGGAAAGGAAAAATGCCTTCTATGTGAAAAAACCCCTTCAGATAGGCTTCAGATGCATTTTTTTACACATTTCAGGATGTGTACATTTTTATCACACTTGTCCGGCATCTGCAAAGAAGGTGAAAAGTGATGCAATCAGCCATATTTACTTGCAGAAATGCAGTGGCACTTTTCGCTCTGGAGCGAAGATCAATACAAGTGTCAGCACATCAGGACTTGAAGCCGTCTCATAAAATTTCCATGGCCGGCAGCCCGAGTCCAGGTTTGTTTCTGTGTGTCACCGTTGACAGTGCGGGATATTGCGATCATACTCTGGGTTACTTAGCTTTTGGCAGTCAGTTCAATCAAATCTAGCTTTTCTGAAAATGTCACGAGGGGTCTACTGCTTCAGTATACCAGCCGCTCTCCTCCCTATACAATTTGCCAAATGATGTTGACATTTATTGAAGTGCCTCCGGCAAGGCTGTGCTATCAGAAAGTTTGGCAGGGAAACGTCCTCTTGAGGCTTTACAGGTTCATAAGCTTTGTCAAGTTTGAGATTTTTTTTTTTTTGTCCTCAGGTTACGTTGTAGGACACTTTAAAAATGTGTCCTTCAGGAGCTGAGGTCACATGAAGCCTTGTACCTGCAATAAATCATTTTACACTTACACTATATACTATATAAACCACACTTTATTGCTGATCAATATTGTAATTTAAGATCAGGGTATAAATTTCATTTATATACTTTATGCTAGGTCATTTTATGTTTCGCTAGCATCATTTTGCCCTTTGAAATGATCTGAAACGCCATTTATTTTATGAGGAATGGATATGTGTAAAAATAGGCTTTCATTTTAACTTCAGTTTACTTTCGGGGTAACTCTTTACAATTAGGTTGCGTTAATGTTATTACCGGTCAACTATTGGTTGGGTTTAGAGAAGTGGGTGGGCACCGGTCAGTCTGTGCTTTTGAAAACACTATCGGTTGGGTTTAGGGAAGTTGGTGGGCTGGTCAATCTGTGCTTTTGAAAACACTATCGGTTGGGTTTAGGGAAGGTGGTGGGCGGGTCAATCTGTGCTTTTGAAAACACTATCGGTTGGGTTTAGGGAAATTGGTGGGCACCCGTCAATCGGTGCTTTAGAAAACACTATCGTTTGGGTTTAGGCAGGGCTTAATTTGTGTCAGAACAAGCCAGATCTGAATCCGTTAGGGGTGTCAAAATTAATCGTTTCTTCGGTGCACCGCGATGCAGGCACAGACAATTCGGTATCGATTGAGTAATAATCATAACCGGTTATTGTGTACTAACTTCATTTATGTCATATGCGCTATGTCACCGTAGCTTACTATGGCGAGGGAGGTGAGCATGAGTATTTATTAGCTCCAACTACTTAGAAACGCAGAAGCTGTGCACAATTTCACTGCGTGTGTGTTTGCTGGACAGTCTTTCACTGACACTAACAGTAGAAGCCCCTATTTCACTGCGATTGAGAGAATGAAAGTAAACTCCATTTTTCTCTCTCACTGTGGCCCATTTGACCTGCTGGTGTGACTTTTTCTCTCAGATACAGACACGAGCGTGAGAGTTTTCTCTACCACATCTATCATGAATCAGCTGTGATCGACACTGCAGTGTTGCCAGATGTAGCTGACTGATTCCAGCCCAAAGACTATCCAAAACTCGCCGAAATGCTTATCCAAAACTGCCCAATCTGCTAACACTGTGCCACTGCTGTTTACCAGTGTCACTCATAAGTGAACAGTGCCTGTAAAGTAAAATCAAAAATTGTGTATGGAAAGCATCGTTAATGCACCGTGATGCAACAAGATATCAAATTAAACTGAATCGATGGCATGATAATCCTAACCGAATCGAACCGTGAGACCAGTGTGGGTTCACACCTCTAGAATCCGGCACCTCTGAAATCTGATCTATATTTTTACGGCACCTATTTTTACCAATCCGCGTGACTCTCACTTGCGACTCCCCAACACTCTTCACTTTTGTCCGCGACACCTCCCCACCCCCTGCCCTTTACTTTTGTCCGACCCACCCCCCCCCCCCCCCCCACAATTCTCTCTTCACTTTCGTCTGCATGAGGTGTCATGAAAACCTCCGGTAACATGTCAAATCTTTTCCCCGATCTGTTCCTGGACCTCGCAATTTACAAAATAGGGGTATGTAATCAGAATAAGCCTGGGTTGAACATTAGTTAATGTACAGTGAGATAAAATGTAACTAGCAATGAACAACTGTCATTTATTCATTTTACTTCATCTTAGTCCCATTGTTCATCAGGGGTTGCCACAGCGGAATGAACCGCCAACTATTCCAGCATATGTTTTACACAGCGGATGCCCTTCCAACTTCAACCCAGTACTGGGAAACACCCATACACACTCATTCACACACTCATACACTGTGGCCAATTGAATTTATTCAATTTACTTATAGTGCATGTCTCATAGCATGTCTGTAGCACCTGGAGGAATCCCACGCCAAAAGATGGAGAACATGCAAACTCCACATAGAAATGCCAACTGGCCCAGCCAAGGCACGAACCAGCAACCTTCTGATGTGCAAATCTCCTGAGCCACCATGCCACCACAGATATTTATGCTATAGTTAATATGTATTTGTTTCTGTTTAAATCTAGCTTTTCATCTCAGTCAAGTTGTGATTCACTTCCAAAGGTTTTTTTTTTCAGCTCAGTTGTTGTTCTCCGATCAATACGAGTCTTCAAAAGTCTTACATCTTCAAAAGACACAGCTGCTTGAATGGATTCAGTCCAATTTAAGAACAAGTAGCTTTCCTGATTCTTTTAAAATTCCAACAATTTATTTGTGAGCATCGGAACAAATAATATTAATGATGCATTCATTTTTATTGTGTTTATTTCGGCTTTTCATACCTTTGTAAGTATAAGCTATTTTGCTTTTTAGGTTTTAAAATGCCTTTTCATCTCAGTCAGGCTTTTTTTTTTTTGCTTACATAAATCTTACATAAGACTTACATGTTCAAACAAATAAATAAATAAATGAAAAACTGTTTTCAGTGAGTTTTGACTCAGACACTGTTTATTTATTTATTTATTTAGTTACTTATTTACTTTGTTTATGTATTTATTTCGCCTCACAGCAAGAAGGTCACTGATTCGAGTTTCAGCTGGGTCAATTGGCATTTCTGTGTGAAGTTTGCATGTTCTCCTTGTGTTTGCGCGGGTTTCATCCGGGTGCTCTGGTTTCCCCCACAGTTTCCCAGTGACGAGTTGCAGCTGGAAGGGCATCCGCTACGTAAAACATATGTTGGATAAGTTGCCGGCTCATTCCACTGTGGCGACCCCAGAATAATAAAGGGACTAAGCCGAAAAGAAAATGAATGAATGAATGAATGAATTTATTTATTTATTTATTTATTTATTTATTTATTTATTTATTTATTTATTTATTTATTTATTTAGTTAGTTAGTTACTTATTTACTTACTTATTTTACTTTATTTATTTGTTTAGTTACTTATTTACTTTATTTATTTATTAGTGAGTTACTTATTTACTTACTTATGTTACTTTATTTATTTGTTTAGTTATTTAGTTATTTACTTTATTTATTTATTAGTGAGTTACTTATTTACTTATTTACTTTATTAATTTAGTTACTTATTTACTTTATTGATTAATTTATTTATTAGTGAGTTACTTATTTACTTATTTACTTTATTTATTAATTTTGTTATTTATTTTATTGATTAATGTATTTGTTAGTAAGTTACTTATTTAATATTTTTTTCACATGTTTATTTATTTAGTTACTTATTTAATTACTTATTTGTTTATTTATTTGTTTATTCACTCAAAAAAGATTTTTACAGCTTGTTCAAACTACTTATTTAAAATAACCTAAAATAAAGCAATTTTTGAATTTTTTGGGGGGAAACCTAATTGTTTTTTGCTCAATCTTTTTAAATTAGTTTTGTTAACCTAATGGATTTGAATTGGGACAACATGAATGAATTTTGTGGAACCCTGTATAGGGTTTCACAACACTTTGTATAGTGTTTGTTTGTATGTTTTATTATATTTTTGGGTTTCCTCCGGCTGCTCCGGTTTCCCCCACAGTCCAAAGACATGCACTATAGGTCAATTGAATAAACTAAATTGGCCATAGTGTGTGTGTGTGTGTGTGTGTGTGTGTGTGTGTGTGTGTGTGTGTGGGTGCGTGCGTGCGTGCGTGCGTGCGTGTGTGTGTAAATGTGAGAGTGTATGTATGTTTTCCAGTACTGGGCTGCAGCTGGAAGGGCATCTGCAGCGTAAACATATACCAGAATAGTTGGCGGTATATTTCACTGTGGCGACCTGTGATAAATAAGGGACTAAGTCGAAGCAAAAACAAATGAATGAATAATTTTCTGACTGATGTTTCTATAATATTTCAATAAAATGAAACAAAAGTTTAACCTGATTTTATCTCATGTTAAAATTTGGGCATATTTAATTAATGCTTTAATTTGCATATTTAAGTAAAAAGATGGTAAAAAAAGAGTGACAAGCTTCTCATCAACTGGACACTGACACTTAGGGTGTTCATTGTTTTAAATTTGTTAATTATTTTACGTTTACCATTTAATTTGATTAGAAAATTAGACTCTTGAATGAAAAAAAATATTGAGTTTAATTGACTCAAAAATTGAGTTTTGGTCCAATTTGTGAAAAAATAGTTACCTAATAAATTTAAAGTCTGCATGAACCAGATGTTGCGACAATTTAAAAAAAAATGTTTTGTCGTGTTGTGACTGTTTCTAGAGAAACTGAATATTAAATGAGAAACCCGTGGGCGTGGCTTGTTTTGTTTTGTTTTTTACTGTGAGCTGATTGGATGTAGTAAAGTAGGCATTTCATTCAGAAAGATGGGGAAATGGGTTTGAGGAGAGTTATTACAACCTAACAGACTTCTCCTCACCATTTCTGTTTGTTGTCAAAACTGACAGGTGGAGGGGCGTGGTTAAATATGTTAGCCACGCCCAATACCTCAGACAGACGTTATCTGAGAATTGAGCTGTTTAAAGGTTACAAGTTTAAAGGTTACAAGGGCAAACTATTTTTTTTTGTTTGTAAAGACATGCACACATGAACTGTTTACCCTAAATCTAGCAATGCGAGCTAAAAAAAACAATATGGTTATATTTGATTTCCTTTTAAAAATCTCAAATGCAAAACACAATTTGTATGTTAGCACAGAAATGACAAAACCATTTTAATGTAGGTCTGATCTCAAATATAAACTCTTCACATCTGCTACATTTTCAATGATAACTTCAGGAAAGTCCTCGTCTGCTTGTCAGTCTGTGTATATTTGTCTCTCCCTCCTCCTCAGACTCCATTTCCCCCCCTGTTTTTGGGGATTATTTTCCCAGTAGGCCAGTGCTGGCGGTGCGTCCAGGGACACATCTTTAATATTTGAGCAGCCCTGCGAGGTCCAGAGTGGAAAGCAGGTCACGAACACTCAAAGGACACTGAAGGACATGCAGGAGATGAGAAGCCCATTAGCCCTGTGCCTGTTCCTGGATCTGTGCACACTGTTACCACACACACGTCAAAAACACACAGGCAATGCCAAATCTGTCTCGGCGCTGTCATCTGTAGCCATGTTTCCATCCATCAATATCTTTATGTGCATTTTTAAATATCGCATGAAGTGCTTAATGGAAATGCCACGATGCGCATGCATTAATTTCATATTTGACAAACTTTTTATCCAATGAGAAACATGAGCATAAACTATGATGAAAACACGGTTACCGAATAAATTCCGGCATGTGCATAATTTTTTTTTTTAAAAAACATCATCTGATGATAAAAATTTACATGATGGGACAGCATTAATAGACAGTACAGAGGACCGACCTCATTAAACATCTGAAATGTTGTTTTGATCATTTGTGAATTGAGCCAAAAGTCTGTCATTACAGTGGTTCAGTGTTATTATCACGGGTGCACATACGCAATGTAAATGACATTTGCAGACCATATACAGCAGTGGTCCACAACCTCCAGTGGATTAATCGGTACCAGACCGCACAAGAAACCATTCATTATTTCCGTTTTATTTATTATCTGAGTCTAGAATCTTTTATTTAGAAAAATCTTTTATTTAGAAAAATGACCGTGTTCTCTCATAGGTTACATTACATCTCGGTCATTTAAGTGCCAAAATTTAACCCCCAAGCTAGCAAAATGAGTAAGAAACAGATGCCAAAACTAAGTTGCGAAGGGGAAAAAGCCCAGTAAAGGACCCATGAAGGAATGGAATGGATTTGCAACCCATTTGTCAACAAATCAGGTGTATTTAGCATGTCTGTACTAGGCATGGGTTGATAACCGTTTTCAAGGTATACCGCGGTTTGGAAAAGTCAAGGTTTTAAAACCGCCAAAATTTATGTAATACCGTTTCTAAGGTATGTGTAAAAAAATATTTGTTTGTTTGTTTGTTTGTTTTGGGGACAACAATATCTCCAGCAGAAAAGATATCCAAAGATGCTGTTTTAAATTGTCAAGAAATCAGTGTTTTTGAAACAAATGAAGACAGCAGAAGTCAATGATTAATTTGAGTTATTTAGCCTGACATGTTTACTGCACCAAAATAATTTAAATGTTTCTCAAAATAAAATATATTGTGTTCAATGGGGAAAAAGTTTTAGTTTTTCAGCCAGACATTTAAAAAGAATATATTTTAGAGCAGTAAACACAATACCGTCCTACCGTGAAACCGTGATGTTTTTATCCAAGGTTATCATACCGTCAGAATCTTACACCTGCCCATGCCTAGTCTGTACAAGAAAAAGATCAACTACTGGAGATCGCAAATGACCGCCATTCACATATCACGCATAAGTTTGTTATTTTCAATGGACTTGCCTTTTGAAAACATCTCAACTTCCAGAATGCCGCAAGGGCACAGCGAGAACTGACCGATCGGCTTCATTCTTTGTGCACTACCCTTAGACGGTGCATAACAGTATGGAATATGCACATTGTGGTAGACTAATTACTTGAGATAAACACAGAACCTCCAAACACTGCAGTGCTTTTTCCTTTTCTTCATATCAGAGCTGCAGCAATGTTTTGTCAACTTGTCATCTTCTAAAAAAACGGTTGATGGTGGCCTACCAATCTATGTACACCGACCTCTCACCCCCACCTGGGCTGCGGTGGAATTGTCAAGCATTGACCGGTCTGAGGTGATAAAAATGTAATATAATAATAAACAGTATGGCACTAGAGAAGCGATTTTATGGACCAGACCCCCTAGCAGCCCCTGATCTTCATCTCAAACACTGTTAAAAACCCTTAGAACTTAAGCTGAAGCAAACTTGGGTTCTGCAGCAGGACAAAGATCCAAAACAAACCAGCAAATCAACTTCTGAATGGCTGAAAAACAAACAAACTGAGGACTTTGGAGTGGCCTATGTCCTGAACTGAATGCAGTTGAGATGCTGTGACATTACCTTAAATAGGTGATTCATGCTCAAACCCTCAAATGTGGCTGAATTACAACAATTCTGCAAGGATGAGTAGGCCAAAGTTCCACCACAGCGCTGTAACTCTGTGTTCACACCAGACACGGCATGCACGAATAAATAAACGAAAACTATTCGTGCGTAAATAGACGTGTGAACATTTTGAGTTTACCCACTTCATTCGCGTGTGTAAATCACTTCACATCATGGGCGGAGCTTCTGCCTGCCCGGTGACTGTAGTTTCATCGCTAAATGGCTAACAGGGATTTTATTGAGTGATTTGCTGTGCTTTGTGTGCTTTATGAAGGCTGAAAAGCAGTGTAGATTCGTTCGGCGGTGTGTCTGAGTCCACTAGATCCTTTCAGAGGTGCACCTAGCTCTGTGAGTTCATCAACTCCTCCAGCAACTAAACCTGAACTCAGCAGTGCTTCCGACTGAGCCAATCCCAGTTTAATATGCTGTTGTTTGGTGTCAGCAAGAGGATTTCCCCTCAGGACACACACTACAGATGCTATGTCATAACCATGCCCATACGAGAGCAAGCTTCTGATTGGTTACTGTGACGCAAATGTCCACTAAATATCAGATTTTCCAACTCGAATACGTTAATTGCGTAAAACGATAAATGTGTGCCACTTCATTCACGCAAATCATAACGCAGAATGTCTATTCACGTCTTGGCATTGACTCAAAATGTAAATCACTCACGCTTGACACTTCATCCGTGTCTAGTGTGAGCGCACCATAACAGACTCATTTCAAGTTAACACTTTTCACACATCGCTATTTTGTTTTGACTTATTAATAAAGATCCTTCCTTTAAAAACGGCATTATGTGTTTTTACGTATGTTATCTTCGACTAATATTTAAATTGGTTTGATGATCTGAAGCATTAAAGTGTGACAAGACACTGGAAAACACATATACTGGATAAGTTGGCAGTTCATTCCGCTGTGGCGACCCCTGATGAATAAAAAGACTAAGCTGAAGAAAAATTAATGAATGAACAGATTTGTTTCATAATTGATTCATTTTGACCTTTGTGAAACTGAACATGAATTAAATTGTGTGTAGTTAGGAAGAGGCTGACCACCGTTCTCATCTGATTTGTCCAAAAGCTTGATGATCAACATCACAGTCTATTGTGCTGTTGGTGTCTTTGCTTTTCCGCATCATCAGTCTCTCCTCACAGACACCCAGCTCAATGTAAACACAGCAAACCGCATGTCCTTTACTGTATAAGGCTGTTGAATTCCAATGTGACACCAAACATGAGTTGCACAGTATGGGAAGCCATTAAGGTGATGCATGATTCGGGTCGCCTGTAGACAGTTTCAAGCAATGCAACCATGGCAGTAATGAGAACTGAAACCCAGAAAGCAATGACCACTGTGTTATGTATGGTCTTATACTAGCGCTGTGTTGTTTAGAAGTTCACACGCATGATATTATAATGATGCTGGAATTGGATCAGATTTAGCATTTTCCAATTTTCACACCAAGACAATTTTCAATGCTTATTACACTGTAAAAAAATCTGTTAATTAACAGTTTTCATATTTAGCGATTAAATTGTTTGTTTATTTACGGTTGTGTATTGCTTCATGGGATGTTGATCTCTGCTCTGTCAACTTTTGATGTTGAAAATTCAACTGTACAGTTTAACAAAGTGACTTTACTGTATTGATATTTTAGTAGCTTGAAATATTTATAAGAAATAATATAAAGAGAACTAAGTCTGTAAAATAACAGAAAAATCTGTTTATTACAAGGCTTTTGTAGCGTAATATACAACACCAACCCAAATTATATACTTTAAACTATTAAAAATGTTCAAAAAAGTCACTTTGCAAGTGTTTTTTGCTTGGTTCAGCCTCGTTCAGGTATCATTTTCACATTCTATGCCACATTGGTTAAATAGCAAAAGCATTTGTGCACCAATGGGCAAGCTGGTCTGAAAAGGAGGTATGTTAGGGGGACATTGTTGTGTTGCTAAGTTAAGACAACTGGAATAAGACAGCACCATTGACAAACTTAAAGCTGCTCTAAAGTCAACAGTTTTTTTTTTATGTAAAGAGTGATTGACAGGTCCAAAATGCACATATATGTTGTTTATTACATACACAGGGATGTGCAGCAGCACACAAATATCTATAAATATGAAAAATTGAAGGGTTAAAATCTAAAAAAAATAAATTATATACTGTACATAGATATATATAAAAAAAAAAACAATACCTCCCCCATGCTTTCTTTACCTCATGCAACTTTGGCGGAATCCGACTTGATCTGTAGATGATCTGCTCTTGCTTTTGATAATATATAGTATCCAGCCTAAAATTGGAAATTTGAGCCAAAGTTTTTACTAAATGTAAAACTTGTTGCTCCGGGTACGTTTCATTGCATTAGTTTTAGATGACAAAATCACTAGAGGGCGCTGTCTAGATTTTTTGTGATTCTGAAATGCATTGCTTAAGGTACATTTTGTTGCACGTTTCAAATACTTCTTGTACACCTCTATGAGTAGGTGGTGCTTGTACAGATGAGCTCAACCCAACCAGTAATGTTTCCCAAAAGTAAACGTAAGAAAAAATGCACTTACATTGATTTTACGTTGCTTTTATCTATTTTGAAAAATTGCTCATACGGAAATAGATATGTGAGGCAAACATATTCGATAAAATATTCGATTAAACATATTCGACACCAGTAAGTTATTTAGTGGTATTTATTTAGTGTTGAGCAAATAACTCCAAGAAAGTAATCATTTTATTTGGCGATATTATATCTTTGTAAATATGATTTGTGTAAAAAAAAGTATAAAAGTTGTTGGCATCATACTGCCCCCTAGTGTTCGTTTTACCTAGAAACTGCAGGAAACTTACGTTTAAGTATCATTACATTTTTGCGAAGCACGTATTTAAAAAGAGTCTTATTAATATGTAAAAATATCAAGAGGTATGCTTTTATACTTTATAGGTACTAAGGTATTAATATGAACTCATCTTCCCATCTACACCTTTTGAAAAGAGACTACCTCAGTGACAGCTTGTGTATATTGTAAATACAAAAGTGATTAATACATCAAAATTCTCACGTGTAGTCCATTTATCATGACAAACATTAAACGTTATTGGTATTAGCTTAGAATATCTTCAATAACTTCAGTTCTTTTGGAGACAGCATGTACACGTCTGCTTTTGTGCGCAGGTGCATGTTTCAGGATGAGCTGAAAGAGGTGCGGAAGCTGCTTTTCTCACTCAAACACTTCTCGTATCCAGTGAATGTGTCAGTCTGGCTGTGTGTGAGGCTCATCTGAAGCTCCTCAATAGCTGGATTGAATGCAGATTGATTGTTTCGGGGCGTTGCGTAGCAGCTGCTAATTGGTAATGAGGAACATTTGCAGTATCTCATTGAGGTCTGGTCTGAATTAGACAGCTCCGCCCTGAACAGATACTGTTACAGGCTAAAAATAGAGCTGAACTGATGAACTGAGAAATTTTTGGTAACACTTTCTGTAAAGCCTGTGCATGTCATGAATTTTAAAGATGTATCGTGTCATAGGAGTTGCAGTTCCTAATGTTTTTTTGTTTTTTTTTATTAATGACTGTACAGTAGATAGGTTTTTAGATGTTCTGAAGTACAGTTGAAGTCAAAATTATTAGCCAATTATATATATATTTATTTATATATATATTTTTTTCATATATTTCCCAAATGCAAGGCATTTTTCACAGTATTTACTTTAATACTTTTTTCTTTTGTAGAAAGTCTTGTTTTATTTTGGCTAGAATGAAATCAGTTTTACATTTTTTAAAAACATTTTTAAGATCAATATACAGTAATTAGCCAACTTAAGCAATATTAATTTTTTCGATTGTCTACGGAACAAACCACTGTTATACAGTGACTTGCCTAATTAATCTAACTTGCCTAATTACCCTAACTAGTTAAACCTTTAAATGCCACTTTAAGCTGAAAACTAGTATCTTGAAAAATATCTAGTCAAATATTATGTACTGTCATCATGGGAAAGATAAATAAAATCGGTTATCAAAAATGAGTTATTAAAACTATTATGTTTAGAAATGTGTTAAAAAAAATCTTCCTGGTAAACGGGTCCAAAACACACATATATGTTGCTTATTACACACACAGGGATGTGCAGCAGCACACA
>CAIGQZ010034999.1:11211191-11221595 GCA_903798205.1 Danio tinwini | reverse complement strand
ATATATATATATATATATATATATATATATATAAAAAGGGGGGGGGATTAAAAGGGGGGCTAGTAATTCTGACTACAACTGTGTGTGTATATATACTGTATATATTTGATCAATCTATCAATCATATCCTGGCAGAGTATAACTAGTGCATAATATTAAATAAAAATCCTATTTTAATTAGGTTTATTTTTATAACCTCACTGGTAGATATTTATTTTTATCTTTAAAAAAAATTTAATATAAAAAAATTAACAAAAATAATAATCTTTATTTATTCATTAATTTATTTATTCATTCATTTTTTTCCCTTAATAAACTTAATTTTGCTAATCTCTACCCCTAAAAATAATGTTAATATAATATTAATAAATAATAACAATTAAATTATATGTTTATAAAATCTGTCAATCATGCCCTGGCAGAGTATAACCAGTGCATTTTATTAAATAAAAATTCTATTTGAATTAGGTTTATTTTTATCTCCTGAGGGTTTTTTTTTTCTTTACTTTCGCTCATTGGTGAAGTTTTTTTTTTCTTTCTCGCCGCTGTCGCCACTGGGTTGCATAGTTCTGGACTTGTAGAGCTGCGCATCGATGGATTACTCGTCAGTGTTTGGACTCTCAGCAGTGAATATTAAAACACGTTGAACTAAAGCTAATCTAAACTGAACTAAACTTAAAGTCTGAAAACTGACACTGTTTCAATTCACTATAATCTTCTATGTGAAGCTGCTTTGACACAATCTACATTGTAAAAGTGCTATACAAATAAAGATGGATTGGATGGATTGGATTGGATATAACAGCCATCTTTGTTTTAAAGAATCCCCCCTTCCACCCCTACTCCTCCTTTTCTAGATGGGTGGCATGGTGGCCCAGTGGTCAGCACTGTTGCCTCACAGCAAGACCGTCACTGGTTCTAGTCCTTACCTTGCCAGTCGACGTTTCTGTGCGGAGTTTACACGTTCTCCTTGTGATCATGTGGGTTTCCCCCGGGTTCCCTGGTTTCCTCCCACCATTCAAAAACATGCAACTTAAGTTAAGCTTGAGGATCTCATGAGCTCAGGGCTGGGACAGCATGCCAAATACGCTTTATAATCAATCATCAGCTAAGTGTGAACTCTTGAAGATTAACGTGAGGTTAAGAATGTCAATTAATAGCCCTTTTGTCTGTAGGCTGCATATAATGAATGCACTGTAAACTATAAAATGTTTATTTTACGACTCTAACAATGTTGCTATGCTAATTGTTACGATCAATAAAAACGGTCCACTTTCAGATTTATGCCTTAGCTGGATATTTCACTTCACTTAAAGCTGTGTTACACACTGCATGGAGGGTCATTTTCAAAAACCCATAATAGGGGCTCTTTAAACTGTTTAGTGAGCATTATGACACGTTTTCCCCTTTACTTTGTTATTTTGCTTGCTGCCTTTACGTTTGGGATTATTTGTATGCATCTGTTTGTTCCTGTTTCAACCTTTAACTGCAAGATGATTCTCTTAATAAACTGCTATTTGATCCTCAACTTTGTTGTGCAGGCGTCCTCACGTGACACCAACCTTATCTTTGTTGTTAAAGGATGACCAAATGTGTTATTTGTAAAAAAAAAAAAAAAAAAAAAAAAAAAATTAGATATATAACAATTTTGTATTTTTTCAAGCAAATTGTTTTGGAGTTTAACCTACATATCCTAAAAAGTATTTTTAAAACTATATTAGAGTTTATAGTTATATTTACAGTGTTTTATGACAACAGCAATTATTTGTACCTAAGCTTTTTTTATTCATTCTTTAAAATATTTTTTTTTCTGATTTAAATGTATGTTAAAAATGGAAAAATGTATGGAATATTTAGAGATTTCATGCATAATTACATTATTCTGTATAAAATTACATCAATGAATGTGTATAATTACGGTTATAACCTGCATAAATACAGTAATAATGAATATAATCATATTAATTAATTTGCATTATTACAATAAAAACATATATATTTACAGTAATAATTTGTAAAATGACAGCAATAATCTGTATACTTGCAGTAATGATGTAATGTGACAGTGACGCTTGACAACGGGGTGAGGATCCTTATGCAGGTCTTTATTGAACAGGAAGGTCAGGCAAGCAGTGGTCAATACAGGAACAAACAGATGTGTATGGGCAATCCACAGTCGTAGTTGAAATAGCAGGCAAGTGGTCAGAAGGCAGACAGCATACAGGAATAAACAAACAACAAAAAGCAAGGTCTAACACGGAAAGCAAGGCAGGGGAAAATGCATCGTTCACATACAGGATACAGTATAATAGTCCATGAATCAGTCAGTGAGCAGCTTCAGCTGTGAGTGTCTAATCAGTGGAGACTTGGGGCAGGTGTGTGTGTGTGTTGCATGACTGTATCTGTAGTTCATTATGCATTATGAGGCAGGATTGTAGTTCGTGTGAATGTTGTCCAGCAATCTATGGTGGTTAGATCACTGGTGATCGTGACAAATGATTAGTAAAATGACAATAATTATCAGGGTTTTTTTTCATTGTTTTACAGTTAAATGCAAATTATCAACAGTAATAAACTGTAATTTAATGAATTTTGACTGTATGTTCTGTATTTTTGAAGTTTTTGCATGTAATTCTGTTAAATGGTTATTTTCTGTAATTTACCGGAACATCTCATGAAGCCCTGTTTTTAATTGCATTAACGCTCTTATTCATGAACTCATATGTCTTGATCGGCATTTTCCTCGCTAATTACACACTCGGCTTGCTTTTTGTTCAATTACTGAACTTTCATTGTCTGTGTGATAATGGCGCACATGTATTTTATTGCCCTCAAAAACAACAACACCAAAAAAAAAAGTACGATTGTCAAGTTTTCTGTCGTTTTGAAGCATTGTGCTTTTCTTTAAGTGCTAAAGCCTGCCGCACTTGTTACGAAAAGCTCATTTTTAGCTGGAAGCAACACTTCTAAACAAGCTCATCCTGTGTTAATTGCCATCCACATAATAGCAGCTCTCCTATTGCTTTGTCACAGAGAGATATTTCAGTAAAGACTTGCCAAAACAACAATAAAAACAACAATATGCACAAATTAGAAGCGTATAATGATCAAAATTAGGCATTTGGCCCTTAGAGACTGTCATTTCTTTAAGACCAGTGCAGTATGATTAGAAGCATATACTGTACTGAGCATTTAAATTGTCTCCACTGATGTGCCAGGGTGAAGTGACATGTTACGGCTAAAAATATCTCTACTTTTGACCTCACAATTCTCTAAAGTGCTCTCCAGTCATGGATTTGGACTCTTTCACTAATAAGGGTCTATGATGTCATTGGTACAAGGTTATTTTTTCCTCTCTTTTCACACTTGCAGGCCCTCTGAATAAGTTTGGCTTAATGTCTATGCTTATTTATGGATATATTATTATTTTTTGACTTTTAGATGTAATTTTCTCTGATCATTTTGGCGGTGTTAATGCAAACAACATTATTTTTGGCAAAAAGTTGCAATATCACACGGGTAGCAGTGCAATATGACTATTTCAGCACTGCTGGGAGGCGTGTGTTGGCTCGAGGCTGCATGCCAAGTGCCTTAGTGCTCCATGTGATTTACAGCCATATCGCACTGTTACAAGTGTGATATTGCATTTATACAACAGTTCGATGGCATAATCGTGTCTAAAAAAAAAGAAAATCAATCACGGAGAGTCTCAAAAACCCTTTTGTACGAGGAACTACTTTCCTCCGGCAATCATTCACATATGGCTAGGAGATATTGCTAATAAAAATTATCATGATATCATGTTTTATATAATTTGATATCAATAATTATTTAATATTTTTTAACAATATATTTGTAATGTGAAGTGACACTGAGAACATCCAAATGCAATACAGAAATGATCAGGCAAGCAACAGTCAACACAGGAGCAAACAGATGTATACAGGCAATCCAGAATCATAGTCAATAAGCAGGCGGATGGTCAAAGGCAGGCAGCAAACATGAATAAACAAACAAAACAAAGCAGAGATCGGTACACGGCAAGAGTGGGTAAGGGAAACGCGTTGTAATGTTCACAGTAACGTAAAACAAGACTCAGCAACTTCTGTGTGTTTGTGTGCTGACTTTATAGTCCATGTAATCAGTTCATGAGCAGCTTCAGCTGTGAGTGTTTGTGATCAGACAGGATCTAGGCCAGGTGTGTGAGTGGTGCATGACTGGATCTTGTAGTTCTTTTGCTAGCAGATTTGTAGTTCTCCAGCGATCTGCAAATCGGGCTGGATTGCTGGTGACTGTGACAATATTTAGAAATATTAGGATTTGTGTTTTTACTACTTTATTTTAATTTACCAACATTACTAAGGCAAATAGTTTTAATAGTTAAAAACTAAATTATTTAAACAAATTATCTGATTTCTTTATAATAAGATAAACATAAGTGTTGAAGAGACTCAAACTTGATAAATAAAATGTTACAAAGTGTGTGCAATAATCAAGTGTGAATGCTGAACAATCAAAGCAAACTTTAAGATGTGAATAATAATGATACAGTAAACCTCAAACTTTGTAAACAACACAAATTATGACAATCAAATCTGAGCTTTCCAGTGATGAACCAACCATCATTATTCATATACATATTGCAACATTACAAATTGTGAAGTTGGATGATAACTACATTAACCCCTATGCTAAAAACTCTTTCAGATGGGGGAGCTGGTGGCTGGGATGCACAAGAAAAGAAACCAAAAAGCCACTCTGGTGACATTCTTACATCCTTTTTTAATTTACATCGTTAGATCCTTTTTTGTTCTCACTGCTGCTATACCACTATAATTTTTTATGTGTTGTTATTCTGACCTGAAGTGACAAGCATGAGCACTTGGATTCCCTGACCGTTTACAATGGACTTTGTGCTCGCGCTCCCAAGGTGTCTCTCATAACTAGGTGACCATCAACCATTTTCTTAGAGGATGACAACCAGACAAAATTGTCTGAGGTAATTAGTCTGCTGTTATTACTGAAATGTGTACAGTATATTCCATACAAAGTGTGAAGCAGATTGGTTAGTTCTTCTTATATGATATGCAGTGCACTTGTGGCATGCGGAAAAGTTTGTTTGATGTTTTTTTTTTACTAGGTGTGGCTGGAAAATATGCACGGTTCACTTGCACAACATGTGCATGTCGCTCCCATTGGAAATGACAAACTTACACCCTAAGCTTATTGGCATTGCGTCCAAGGCACATATTTTAATAAAACTATAGAGCTTTATACTGAACTACATACCGAATGTTTTTTTTTTTCGATATTGACAATAGTGTTCAGTTAATAAATATTGATATTGATTTTATCGCTCAGGCCTACATTCACATCTGCACCTGACGGTCAGAACAGCAGAAACATTGATAATCCACAAACGTCACTTTAGAGCTAGTGTTTGAATGATTCTCTAGTGAAATGTCTAAAGTAATGACTTCTATTTTTTTCTATTTTTAAAATATATTTATTATCTGTTTTCTTCTGTCTCTGTAATTCTGTTGCACTGTAGAACCTCTGTCACGAAAACAAAGTCCTCGTATCTGTGAACATACCTGGCAATAAAGCTCTTTCTGATTCTGAAAACAGGTGATTTTGCTGTCATTTTAAGATTATTAGACTGAACAGCATGAAATGCCATCAGTCTACAGCGATTTCCCAGTATTTCTTTGTTGCAATCAGGATATCACAATAGTTAACTTAGAAAAAGCCAAAGCAAAGCAAACACTACCAGATTACTATGGTATAAATACAGCACAACAAAATACAAAAGAGAGAGATCGACTTAGAATGTCACTTACCTGATTTAAAATGTTTTGATCAGCTGTAGTTTGAAACTTATGCTGAGAAAACACTGAGTTTTTCCCCTCTAAGAACTTATGTGGTCTCTGTCGTCATCAATCGTCAATTTCTTTGCTCAATATGACCAGCTAATGGCTGCCAATGCACTGAATCTCTGAAATGATAAATATTTAAAATAGTCACTATTCTTATAAATAAACTGCATAGTGGCAATCTAAACAACTACATTCTCGCCTAAAAAGGCCTCAAAAGTACATTGTTGTCCAACAGCTGCATTATTTGCCAAACTGTAGTGAGTTTATTCGTCTGCTTGTCACTCTATGTGGGCGGAGTAATACTTTTTTGCAGAATATCGAACGGTTATCAGCCAATCAGAATCGAGAACCAGACATAGATACTATCGGGCCACTGTAATTTTCTGCCCAAAAGCTTAACCTGTGTGAAAAGTATCAGCTCACGAGGTAAAACATGAGTCTCAGGGGACATTTGGAGTAAGCTCAGTGAACAATGATGCTCAAACTGCACCTCCCACAGCTCCGCGCTTAATTTAGGAGGACATTGAAAAATAGGCCACCTAGCATGATCTGCAAAAGCAAAGCCAGTGTTTCTCAGCATGGCTATAAAAACATCATCAAGTGGCGAAAAAACGGCATTAGCAGAATAGATAACGACAATAATCATATTAGCCGTTTACCCGCGAGGCACAGAGATTTCCCATCAAGTGTTGAACAGCGGGAAACACATTAGCAAACTGTCAATTTTAAGATGGTTTTTTATTACTTGACTCTGAAGAATCTCTGTAGTTACGCAGGAAGATACGGAGTAGAATATAAGCATAATTCAGATAGTGATGATTATGAACATAATCCTGAAAGAGGCTAATAATACATATAATACACGAAGAAGCTGTTAAACGGTAAAACTTCTTAAATGTTCCATGAAATTGGTGGATCATAAATGTATTTTCTCTTTTGTTCGGTGATTATATTGTTAATCCTTTATCAACTGTGAACGTGCTTGCTTTTAAAAACCTAATATAAAGATAAACTAAATCACACTTTATGTTAAACTATAATTTACATAACCAGTATAGTGAGATATATATATATATATATATATATATATATATATATATATATATATATATATATATATATATATATATATATATATATATATATGTACTAGGGGTTGAATGACTTTAGATTTTTGGAAGTCGACTTTTATGTTATCAAAGTAGAGTCGATGTTGACTAGTCCAGGGGTTCTCAACCTTTTTTACTTCGAGGCCCACTTCTTTCTCCGGTCAATTTTTGAATGCCCACCTGTCTGACGTTTTCTTTAAAATGTTTGTATGAAATGCTCATTTAAATCTTTATTTATGGCTCGTTTCCACTGACTGGTACAGTACGGTATGGTACAGGTCGGTACCACTGTCAAAAGGTGTACCGAACCGTACTCTTTTTTCGGCACCCTTTCAAAAGGGTACCAAACACGAGAAAGGGTAAGCTCCCAAAGGCGGAGCTAGACGTGCAGCTGAATGCTATTGGTTTACAGAGATAAGTCATGAGCTCACGCAACAAGCCAGAATGAAAACAAAGGAGCCGCCATGTTTTCATACACAGCCGAGAGACTATATACATATAATAACATATAATAACAAGCCCTGTTTGATCTGGGCTCAAATTAACCTTGTCGTCGTCTTGATGAACAGACACAAAGCCAAAAAGAAGATTTTACCCTGTGTCCCGTAGTTTTTTTACGAGCCAGTCTGAAGCGCGAGCGGTTTTGCTTTCTTGCTTGTGCTCGCCGCGCTTCTATATCTGAAATAACAAACTTCTTGAGCTGATGATAATAACGAGCACATGATTATGGACGTGCTTTTGAAACCTGATCCTGTCAGAAACTGACAGACGCGAGAGTGACGAGCGAAAACACAAAAGGAGAAGCCAGAAAAAAAGGAGAACATTATTTTTTCAGCAAACGTGAACAAACTGTCATGTTTAACTATTATTATCACCTTTTGGACTATTATGAGCTCAGAATGATGGAATTACTTTCTAACAAGAGGCTACACGTGCTGCTGAAGATTACAGACACATTTAATCATGAGAGGTCAGCACTGACTGTGGACTATTTCATGCTGTTTTGAACCTAAATAAGGACTAAATGTATGCTGTGTGTAGTTTTTCTGTAAGTGGTAACATATCGGGGACTGTAAGGGTCTGTATGTGTTCGTATTTGTTGCATTTATTTATTTATTTTATATAATTGCAGACGTTACAGTAGGCTATTTCGCATTCATTGATCTGCAGTTATAATCAACTCATGTTCACAGAAAAGTTAGTAATAAACATTTATACATTTGTGTGTGTAAAGCATCTGTTTTGTGAGAAGTGCTTCTCATATGATATGTGAGCGACCCGTACAGTTTACTTTAGACATTTTCTTGAGCAAAACGACGTCGACTGCAACTTTCTGTCATACACCATGCCCACCAAAAGAGTACTATTGGTACCCTTTTAGCAGTGCAAATGCAAGCCTGATAGAGGTGACCCGTACCAGTCAGTGGAAACGAGTTATTAGTAATATATATATATATAATATATCAATATATAATATATATATCAATAATTTTCTATATTTAAAAAAAAATACACAGATTCAAAGAGAACCACAGGTCAACAGGGAGATTGCAAAAGACCAGCTTTTGTTTAAAACTAGCTGAATATCTACTATTATATATCTACTATTTAAAATGATACAGACAAATGTAAAATACAGTAAAACACCCTAAATCTGTTGAAATGCGTGGATCTGATGGCAGTCAAGTTTGCAGCTGGATATTATTGGGAGATTGCTGACAGCAACAGTGAACAGCTTCACCAGGGCGCTTCTGAAGCTCATATGCAAGTTTTTTTTTTACATTCTGTGGCAGAAACACCATTGAGCCTTGCTAGATCCTCCTGTATGGGCACGTGTCCCTTATAAAACACTGATTAATTTGGACAACTATGCGGATATGTTTAATAGTTAAAAAAAATAGACAAAGAGAGCCTTTCACGTTCACTTCACCCATAATGTTAGTTTGTGAATGAACAGACTTGTGTACTAGTTGCAGACCCGATTATGTTTTTGCGCCAAGTTTGAAGTAATCAGAGAACAGGAGAAAGTATTACTTCGATTATTTTAATATAGCATATTAATCAAATTGTATGATATTGATAGTTAATTTTAAGCTATCTTGCGGCCCTCCTGCAGGATCGCTGAGGCAGCTCATAACACATTGCAATAACAAATGTAACATTACCAATGGCTAATTAGTGCAAAACAAATGCATTGTAAACACTCATTTCATTAATAATGCAATATTAGCACCCAGACTAATTTTACTGCTAAAAAAAAACGTCAAACAACAACAACTAATCTCTTCCTGTTGCCGCTTCAGATTTAAAGGTCTCTATCAATAACCGATCGTGATTGGCAGAGAGAATACGAGTCGTCAAACAGTTGATTAAGATTGGCAGTCCTGTCAGCCAATAGTGTCCCTAAAGCAGGTGGTACCTGTGAAAATGGCAGGTCAGAGAGAAAGAGAGAGAGAGAGAGACAGAGAACATACACGTGCAAAACAATGTACGGTTCATAATAGTTACAATAACTATTCGTAACTCAAATATTACTCCAAAATACTCTATAGAAGACTATTGAGCCTAAATTTACTAATATTTTAAATTGAACAACTATAAATGTATTTAACGTTAATACATGTTTGTTTGTTTGTTAAAGCCAATTATTATAAAATGCGACCAAAAAAACAACAATTTTCCAATCATAACAGTCGAAATTAAGCTATGAATTTAAATAACGCTTACATTTTTGGGTTGTTTGATACGTAAGCCTTCATTTAGATTTGATGGATCAAAATGTCATTCGTGTTGAATGAGAATCCATTTCCATTATTGAATCCTGCAGCCTTTCATCAATTCAATCAACTTGGGCTGCTTTGCTTAGAACGGGCAGAATAGGTTTTAAAGACAGCTTTCAGTATCGATTTTAGCGATCGCATTTCCTTTCAAGCCCTCGGGCAGACTGATGCGGGGACAAATTGTACTTGAAAAAGCCTCTGGGCTATTGAAGAGCCTGAATCACCAACAATTACAGGTTTTTATGCCAATCTATCCAAGAACATAGCTGAAGAGCTGTTGAGAAATTAACATTGGAGCGACAGACTTTTAGAAAAGGTGAACGAAGTTTAAAAGTCAAAAGTCTGTAGAGTCAGGGATTTTACAGGAGGTGTGTGGATAGTCACGCACTCTAGAACATATTGGATTTTCTTTAAAACATATCAGTAAAAATCGTATTTTTTAATCAGTACCCATACTTATTAGGGAAAAATGTGACTAAAAGGTTGTTTTCTTTACATATTTTGCTACACTTTCAAAGTAGAACATTTAGTAAGTGGAATAGAATCTATAAGTTTATTTATTTATTTATTTATTTATTTATTTATTTATTTATTTATTTATTTATTTATTTATTTATTTATTTATTTATTTATTTATTT
>CAIGQZ010034999.1:11153376-11163469 GCA_903798205.1 Danio tinwini | reverse complement strand
TGTGTGTGTGTGTGTGTGTGTGTGTGTGTGTGTGTGTGTGTGTGTGTTTCTTTCTCACCTGTGTAAAGTGAAAGAGGAGTGTGAATGAAGGATTCGCACATGGGCATATTGTGTGTATGAAGACGCCTCCAGCTCTCTGCTTATGTATGGATCTCTTTGTTTTCATATGGACTTTTGAAGCTTGATGTGTGTTTTGTGAGCTCTGAAATATGTTGTGATGGTGCAGTGTGTTCTTTCATGTGTGTAACATGTTGGAGCTCTACAGGAGGAGTAATTATATGCATGGGGAGCTCGTGCAGTAATCAGAATCTGCTGGTGTTAATCTTTACTCTCAGCTTGGGCCGTTTGCTGCACATGATTGGCTGTGCTGGAAATTATCTTATGAGCGAAAAATGATTCTTAATTATGGTGTGTGCTTTTCATTAGCTTTTTAGCCTGTGGTTTTTGTGACATTTGATCTGTAAACCTTGTTCATGTAATGCCATCAGTGTCATTTTATGATTGTTTGTAGTAATTTGAAATCATTCATTCATTTTCCTTCAGCTTAGTCCTTTTATTTATCAGGGGTCACCACAGCGGAATGAACCACTAACTTATCTAGCATATGTTTTATGCCTCGGACGCCCTTCCAGCCACAACCCAGTACTGGGATACACCCATACACTCTCTCATTCACACACACACACACCATGGCCAATTGAGTTCATCCAATTCTGCGGCTGAACTTGAACCAGCAAGCTTTTTGCTTTAAGGTGACAGTGCTAACCACTGAGCCACTGTGCCGCCTAGTATATTTATATTTCATAGTTGTTGTAAAGTAAAATGTATAATATATATTAAGAAAATGTGTTTGTGTGAGGTGGGGGGGAATTGGTGGAGGGGGAGCTATATATGATATTGCAGCCCTAACCATCACTGACCCACCCCCATGCTTTACTCTGAACATGCAACAGTCTGAATGGTACGCTTCTTTGGGGCTTCTCCACACCTTATCTCTCCAGGATGTCACATGACTGGTTCATTCATACAGCTTTTTAAAAATAATAGAATTTGTTTATATTTTTAAAACCTTTTTTTAGTTATTAAAATTATTATATTTCAATTATCTTAATGATTTAATTTTAATGTTTATTTTGCTCTTGATAAGAGCATTATCTTATTATATAATATTTATTTTTAATTGTTATTATTAATATCATATAATTATATTAATTATAAAATTATTAATTAATTATTATTATGATTATTATATATAAATATAATATTAATATCATTTTTTCGATTCTATTTCTATTTTACTTAATTTTTTGTTTTACTTTTAATAATAAGTGGTCCTCTGAGTCCACCTTCACTGTCTTTCTTACATCCGGGAGAGTTACGGTGTGGAGATCCCCAAAGAAGCGTACCACCCAGCCAGTTGCATGCCCAGAAAGAAGCATGGGGGTGGATCAGTGATAGTTTGGGCTGCAATATCATGGCATTCCCTAGGCCCAATACTTGTGCTAGATGGGCACTGCCAAGGACTACCGAGCCATTCTGGAAGACCAAAAAAAGGGCCAGACAGAATATACGGATATTTTTAGCTATTTCTGCTGAGAATTTTGCAAAAATCTGTGGATTTATGTGGAATGATTTTAGTAGTTTCATAACTAAAAACTTAATATATGAAATAATACATTTTAATACACATATTATTTAATGTTTACAATGCAAATCCAATTAGATCCACTTGTTTGGTAAACAAAGCAAGTCTCTCATATAACGACTACTGAAAGACAGAAATTATTACTTTACAATGTGTGTTGTAATAATAAATAAAATAAATAAATCATATGAACATTTTAATATTACTATAATTATACCACAATACTATAAGTGAAATGAAAACTAAATAAATATAAACTTACATACATTTACACAAGTAAATACATAGACTCAATGGTGGGCAAATTTTGTGGGTATCTGTGGATTTCTGTGTGTGCAGATTCCGTGTAGGCCGAAATAAGCACCCAATGGTTTAAACACTGTATGCTGAAGGCAGTGCTGTGGATGATAATGCACTACTACACATTGCAAAACTAGTGACAGAGACATTTAATGAACATAAAAGTAAAGTTAAACATCTCCTGCACAGTACCCAGATGTAAATATTATTGACAGGGTTTCTGCGGGGTCTTAAAAAGTCTTTAAAAAATGTAAAAATCGAAATTTAAGGCCTTAAAAAGTCTTAAATTCGCTGTTCTAGGTCTTAAATATTTTTGCATAGGTCTTAATTTTCTGATGTCCCTGCAACGCTACGTCTAATGCTCATTTAAATTCTTTTTTTGTTGCTGTTGCTTGGTTTTCGCGTTGTTGTAGTTCTTTATTTCACTAGTCCAATTGTAATTTGCGGTATTACAACTTCAAATGAGGCCGACATGCAGTGCGCGCGGCGAATGTGACGTCATCGCTGTGTTTGCGCGACATAATTTGGCTGGTGGGCCTCACGTAATGTTTCAAGACTCGAGTTAACACTAAACACTGAACAGTTCGCGCGACGCCGCATTTGATTTGAGTTCAATATGAAACACTTTGACGAGATTTTTGATGAAACTGGTATGACTGTACACACATCTTCTTTATGATTTGTCCATGCATGATCATAGAGATAACCAGATGACCAATAACTTTTGGCTAGAAATTGCAACAGCAGTGGGAAAGTTTTTTGTAAAAGTTTGGAAAAACCTGATCGATAAGTTTGTTAAAACAAAAAAAAAGAGGCCATGGCAAAAGTGGAGACCCATGTGGTTTTAATTTTAATTTTACAGAATATGTTATTCCACCAGTCATAGGTTTTACACTGATGTATATGTTACAATTTTGAATTTAAAACAATTTACAAGTTACAAACTAAAATTAAGTAACAAATTATGTCTTTGATACAGTTGAAGTCATAATTATTTGCCCCCCTCTGAAATTCTCTTTTTTAAATATTTCCCAAATGATGTTTAACAGAGCAAGGAAATGTTTACAGTATGTCTGATAATATTTTATCCTTCTGGAGAAAGTCTTGTTTGTTTTATTTTGGCTAGAATAAAAGCAGTTTAAAATTTTTTAAACACCATTTTAAGGTCAATATTATTAGCCGCCTTAAGCAATATATTGTTTCTACAGAACAAACCATCGTTATACAGTAACTTGGCTAATTACCCTAACCTGCCTAGTTAACCTATTTAATCTAGTTAAGCCTTTAAATGTCACTTTAAGCTGTATAGAAGTGTCTTGAAAAATATCTAGTCAAATATTATTTACTGTCATCATGTCAAAGAGAGATGAGATTAGAGAGATTAGAGATGAGTTATTAAAACTATTATGTTTAGAAATGTGTTGAAAAAAATATCTGCTCTCCGTTAAACATAAATTGGGGAAAAAGGGGGGCTAATAAATCTGACTGTAACTGGAAAGGAATAGATGAACCTATCAATTTACAATATATCATGGTCTAATTTCTAGGCTTTATTGGTGATAATGGTCATGAATGTTGGATCATTATTGCCTTTTTAGCTTATAAGCAGAGGACAGAAACTAGCCAGAAAGTAATGTGTGAATTGGTGAATGTGCAAAATAATAAAAAAAACTTCAGTATTTTTAGTAAGTGTACATCTTTTTTGTTTTTATTTTTGTCATAATAAAAATATATAATTGTAGAGCAAATCAAGTTATGTTGCCATTAATATTTAACTTTAATAGGTAGAACTGTCCGAGATATGAACAAAAGCAAGTGATGCATCATTTAGATAAAAAAAATTATTGAATGGTTCTAAAAATATTTATAATAAATTATAAAAATAATAAAAACAATTATCTTGAATGATATTAATGAAATGACCTAGTTCAGGAAACTTTCTACTTCTTTGTTTATCCATCTGATTTTACTGTCTGTTTCTTTTTTGACCGACCTCTGTCATTTAAAAGAATATCTCAATGGCGAACGCGTCAAGTATAAAAGCCTCGTCCGTTTTGTGAGGTGCGCGATGTGGCGCCAGGCGAAAGTATAAATCAGACTTAAGATGTTTGTTTGTTTTTCCTGTAGTTCAATTGTGCATTTAAGCTGTCTTTAGTACTGTTCAATTTGAATACATTTATTTTACCACTAATTTTGTGATTTTGTATTTTCTCTTTATGTGTATGGGTGTTTTTGATATTGTGATATAGGTCTTAAATTTAATACTTAATGGTCTTAAAAAGGTCTTAAAAAACATTAAATTTGACATGATATCTGCAGATACCCTGTATTGAGCAACTTTGCTTTGTTTTGAGGAGCGTACTGTAAATACATTCATTATAGAATCCCTATATAAATTGCATTTTTAACAAGAGTCCTCTACATTGTAAAAAAAAAACATAGTATAACACCATGTTTTTGTTATTTTCTGTGCCGTGGTGTTTGATTTAGGTGTAGAGTTTGCCAATCTGAGCTCATAAACATTTCAGCAGCACAGGAAGGTGAACCACAAGAGGTCACGACTTTAAAACAACCCTTGAGGTTTTGTTGATTTCTGAGATACCAAATCCAGCTAATAAACACAGTGCTCTGTCTGGGTCATATTCCAGGCTCTTTGGCATTGTCATCCCTTTACATAACATTCTTTATTTTTAAGTACTAAGAGAGTTGTATTATACAAACATATATCTTATTCAAACTTATCTATTTTCTTCATACTGGTGCGTTTGAAAAGCTTACTATTGTCACGTCATTTTTATCTGAAAATATGATTTTGATCCTTCGTGATATGAGACCAATGCACTACTGCTGCTGTTTGTATGATAGAAATCATGTCTCTACATGTCTCCAGAAGTGCGTCCGCAGGATGAACTAAATGTGCAAAACCAATCCTGGTGGCTTTTAATTCACACCACACTTCCAAACATCTGAGAGCGTCATGGGTCAGAATACGCAAGCGGAAACTCTGACATCTTTCAAATCTGTGAACACTTGTTCTTGAATGATTCATTCATGTTGAGCGAATCGTTAATGTGACTCAGGAATGATGAGTCCTTTTTCTATCAGTGCTTTACAGAATGTTATGCCTATTTACACTCAGCGGCCACTTTATTAGGTACACCTGTCTCGTTAATGCAAATTTCTTTTTTTTTGTCAAAAGAGTTTTTTTTATTTGGTCATTAAATAGACTTACAATAATCACAAATTCTAGGATTATTTTCTGATATGCATAAACCTACAAAAACAAACAAAAACAAAACAAAACAAAAACAAACACCCCAAGCCCAGCCTGTAAGTATACAATACAGTGATAATCAAAACAACTTTTTAGTTACAATACATTGCTTTGGGGAGAATTCCCCATGAAGTGACAAAAGAAAGGGCCCCAAATCTTCTGAAATTGTCCAATGTTGCCTTTTAAGATATATCTGGTTCGTTCCAAGTGCAGATTAGATATCAATTATTCAAGCCATAGTTTAGCAGTTGGAGGATTCACATTTTTCCAGTACAATAACAGCAGCTTTTTGGCCTCAAACAATATGTGAGGAATTTACGTTGTGTACTGCTCAATGAATATGTATAATCAGAATGTCCTAATATAATAAGCACTAGGTCAGGATCTACGTGTTGATCAAGGACATCTGTAAGCACTTTAAAAACCTCATTCCAGAATCCCTGTATGTTATGACTGAATACAAACTATGAGCTAAATCAGCTTCTTCTGATTTGCACTTATCACATATGGGAGACATATTGGGGAAAATCCTATGTAATTTCTTTTTGGAGAAATGTAGCCTATGTGGGACCTTGAACTGGATAAGGCACAATCTTGATTGATTGTTCATCAATATCCTCTAAACTATTCTGCCAAATCTCTTCTGAAATGTTGATGCCAATCTCTTCTTTCCATTCTTCTCTGATCATCTTTGTAGTGGGGGCAGTAGCTGCAAATTACCCCTTTCATAAATTAGAGATAATTGATGTTTGTGTCTCCTAAACTGTGTGAGACAATCATCAGCGATTGAGGGCGGGACCTCTTCTAGGGAAACATTATGTGTTCGCAGGTCATTTCTTATTTGTAAAAATCTGAAAATTTGTTTTTTTTGGAAGGCTATATTTCTGTTGTAATTAAGTAAAGGAACCTAAAACCCCATCCATATAAAGGTCCTTATCTGTGCATATACCCAATTCCTTCCATTGATTAAAGGTTGTATCCAATTTTGAAGGAAGAAATGATGGATTATTGGGATTAAGAAAGTGATTTTATCTTAAGATATTCTCTTATCTGTCTCCAGATACGTAGCTGATTCTTTATAACAGTATTATTAACTACTGTTTGGTCTACTATCACTGGAGATAATAACATTGCTCCAAGATCGTAAAGATGGCAGTAATCGCTAACGCAAATTTCTAATCAGCAAATCACACAGCAACTCAATGCATTTAGGCATGTAGACATGGTCAAGACAATCTGCTGCTGTTCAAACCGAGCATCAGAATGGGGAAGAAAGGTGATTTTGACTTTGAACGGGGCATGGTTTTTGGTGCCAGACAGGCTGGTCTGAGTATTTCAGAAACTGCTGATCTACTGGGATTTTCACGCACAACCATCTCTAGGGTTTACAGAGAATGGTTTAAAAAAAAGAGAAAATATCCTAATATCCTATTCTTAGCTAAATTGACCATAGTGTATGAGTGAGTATGTATGGGTGTTTCCGGTGCTTAATTTGTGAATTGCGAGGTCCCGGAACAGATCGGGGTAACGGATCCGGCATGTTACCCGAAGATGGAGAGGCAGGGCTCAAAATTGCAACCATTTTGGTTGCATATGCGCCCGAAATTTAATCTATGCAACCTCATAATATATTTGGGAGCATTTGTGCAACTGCATATAATGGTTGCAGTGCGTCTTGTTTCGATCTTTTCTAAAAACGTGCTAAATTGGACTTTCCTACCGCTATATTGGCTTATATTAGCTGTCAATCACTCAAGGCTTTCCGCTGTCAGAAAACAGGGAGCTTTTAAGGCCGCCAGGCGAGATTAATCGAGTGTTTTCTGAGAAGGTGCCCGAATCTCGATGCGTTGCATTAACTGCGTGTTCAGCGCAAATGTCCGCTAAATGTAAAATCCAACACTGTACACATCATCGCCAAAGAAGCTCGCCTTTACTAAGTTTAAATTGAATCTGCGGCTCATAACAAAGAACGGTATTTCAGAATCAGAATCAGAAAGAGCTTTATTGCCAGGTATGTTCACACATATGAGGAATTTGTTGTCGTGACAGAACTTCTACAGTGCAACAGAATTACAGAGGACTAAAAAACAGATAATAAATATATTTTAAAAAGTAGTGAATGCAATATACAAATTGACAAGTGTATGTACAGGTGTATTACTATATACAACATAATATGTGCAGGTGTTATGTGCAATTTGCGCCGGTGGTCATCACGAGAATCACGAGAATGCTCTTATATTGGGTCGGCTGACTCGCCTGCTTTTCCACAACCACAGAAAAATGAAAATCATCACCGCATAACGAGACTGAGCATTTACAATGACACAAACCCAAACCAAAACTTTTAAAGAGAGGCAGAAGGGAGACTTTTCTTACTTTTTTTTGGTCTATTCTTTCTTGAGATGTATATTATTTTTCTATTTACTGATGACTGCTTTGCAGCTTTCAGCATTGGATTGAATGATTTATTATAATCTTACGTTTGTTTTGAAGCAGAAATATTATTTATTAAATTGACATGTATATAAAAACAATAGTGCAAAATAAATATTTCTTACTGCAATGCTTAATTTTTGTTTGATGCAAACCATAAATTTATTTTTCATAAAGTAACAGCAGGACCTTTTACAGTACATAACTCGCATTCAAGCACATTCAGGGCAGCATGATAATGACAAATATAATTCATTGTAAGTATTATTGACATCATCATCATCATCATTAATAATATTTTATAATTATTAGACATTCATTTTGGAATTATTGCACAGATATCAATGTCATCACAGCATTAGTTAGTTGTTTCTGGTTTTTGTTAGTCCTGATTAATGTTGTTTTCAAATACAATAAATCCCTTAATATACAATTTGCAGTGATGCTCATTTATTTTTGGTTTGTGCTCCTAAATTTTTGAAGTTGGGAGCACCGGTGCTACCAAGTAAAAAAGTTTATTTCGAGCCCTGAGAGGTGTCGCTCACAAAAGTGGAGAGGAGGGCGGGCGGCGGGGGTGGTTGTGGCGGTGGATGGCGGAGGGGTGTTGCGAACGAAAGTGAAGAGCTGGGCATTGGTGTTGCGGACGAAAGTGAAGAAGGTTGGGGAGTCGCGGAAGAAAGTTAACAGTGGACAAGGGAATAGGGTGGTTGAGAAGGGGGATCGGTAAAATGAGGAGCTGGATCAGATTTCAGAGGTTCCGGATCCGGCGTGTTCTGGCACAAATTAAGCCCTGGGTGTTTTCAGTACTGGGTTGCAACTGGAAGACATCCGTAAAACATGTGCTGGATAAGTTGGCGGTTCATTCCGCTGTGGCGTCCACTGATGAATAAAGGGACCAAAGCGAAGGTACATGAATGAATATCCCTTTAACCAGAAAATATGGTTAAAGTATTTATGTTTTAACCCTCTTCACCTGCAGTGCTTTGTCTTTAGGTTCTGCTCTGTGTTGCAAGCCCTTTTGTTAAGGATTAAATAGGAAAAAAAGATGAATAAATCCAAGTTTACTGACATTGTGACCTTGCCATTTCTGGCAATTATGCGCAAGGCGGCAAGCCTAATTGAATTGAAACAATACACCTTCATTAGCAGACAAATCAAAAGGCCTCTTGTTCTAATCAAATCCTCCTCTATAATGTGATTAGGACCATTGGGAGGAAGAAAGAAGGAGCCGTTCACAACAGTCATTTACGCTGCTTCACATCATTCACATGGATAAAGGAGACCTGTAAAGTTACTGACGGACAACAGAAAGGTTTTGTTTTGAGAAGGGCATATGGTAATCTGACGCTTGACATTTCTTCAGTGATCGGCCTGATGAATGACGATGCTAAGAAAACAAAACATCTAATAAAGCTTTGTTTCATTTTTGTTTAGAAATATGTAGGGGGATTTTTTTTTCTCTCAAAACATTCATGCTTTCATGCTTCACTTTTTTCATTCTTCACTAAAAAGTAGGTGATAAAAAGACATTTGAAACACCCTGAAGCTGTTTACAATGTTAAAGATTAATATGGAAATGTTTGCGGCGCTCTTTCCTCCTAATTAAACGAACAAACTAACAAAGAAGGTTTAAGAAAAATGACAGTGGTGAGAAAACAGCATTAAAAGGGATAGTTCACTGAAAAATTTAAATGTACTTTACTCTTAATAATGTTGAATACTAAAGAAGATATTTTGCAGAAAGCTGAAAACCGATAACAATTGACTTCCATAGTCGGAAAAACAAATACTATGGAAGTCAATGGTTACAGGTTTCTGACATTTTTCAAAATATCTACTTTTGTATTTAAAAAAGAAGTTCATAAAGGTTTGACAGAAGTAAAGTGTTAGTTTATAAGTGTCTTCGTTCAGTTTAACACGAATGAATATATCTTGAAGAAAGCTGAAAACGGGTAACCTTTGACTTTCATAGTAGGAAAAACAAATATTATGGACGTCAGTGGCATTTTTCAAAACATCTTCTTTTGTGTTAAATTAAGTTGAAAAGCTGTAACCTTTGACTTCTGTAGTAGGAAAAAACTAATACAATAAGTCAGTGGTTACAGGTTTCTGGCATTTTTCAAAATATTGTATTTTTGTTTTGTTTTTTTCAAGGTGAAAGAAACTCATAAAGGTTGAAAGAAATAAAGTGTGGGTTTATGAGTTTCTTCATTTAGTTGAACACTAATGAAGATATCTCAAAGAGAGCTGAAAACAGGTAACCATTGACTTTCATAGTCAGAAAAACAAATTCTATTGATGTCAGTAGTTACAGGTTTCTGGCATTTTTCTAAATATCTTATGTTGTGTTGCAAGTAAGTTGAAAACCTGTAACCATTGACTTCTGTAGTAGAAAAAACAAATACAATGGAAGTCAATGGTTACAGGTTTCTGGCAAT
>CAIGQZ010034999.1:11108602-11127891 GCA_903798205.1 Danio tinwini | reverse complement strand
TATGATTATTTTAGCACATTTTAATTAATTCACACCGCTAAATGAGATGTCAAATCATTAACTCAAACATTATTAAGATTTTTAAATGTATGTTAATTTCCCTCACAAGTCCTCAAAATTTTTATGATAATCAGAACTGCAATAAAAATGTAAGTATAGGCCAATAAAACAGAAATAAGTGAAGCTTTATAAACTTCATTCAAGAGGAGCATGTGATATAATTGATCGTGGCAGGCCTCATCCGTAATCAGTAGAGTAGACTGTCGTAATAAGTAGACCAATTTCACCCTGCTTTATCTTCATTTTGGAAGAATCCCCCCTTCCACCCCATCTCCTCCTTTTACTCCATTTACCAGGGGGAGCTCTCGAGACCTGATCTTTGACCCCCTTATATGCTTATTGACCAGGCGGGAGTCCTGGGCTCAATTATCTTCAAGCTCAGGGTTCTCTCACGGCACATCATGCCAAACCTGCTATTAGCGCCAAGCATATCTAAGTGTGAACTCTTGAAATTATAATACTGTTCTTTATAAACATTCGTTCTAAACAGCAAGCCTAAACAGATCTCACAGTTTAAATTAATTAGTTAGAAAACTAAAAACACAACTGAAAGTTAGTCCTCTTTCAATTGTATTAAAATATATTAATTGTAATTACACTATTTTATGAAACTTGTTTGTTTGTAAAAACTTCTCACTGCAAATGTAGGAATAAAATACAGTGCACTGTAAAAAATCTAACTTACAAGTGAAGTTTCACAAACTAATTTCGAGAGGAGCACGTGATATGATTGAGCACGTCTGGCTTCTCATCTGTAATCAGTAATAATCCAATCAGAACGATCCAAGCTTACTATATATGGATAATTTTCTCCCTACTGCTCTATCTTCCTTTGGAAGAATCCCCCCTTCCACCCCATCTCCTCCTTTTCCCCCCTTTTTCTAAGGGGAGCTCTCGAGACCTACCTGATCTCGGATGCCCTGATATGCTTATTGACCGGGCGGGAGCCTTAAGCTCAAGTATCTCCGAGCTCAGGGTTCTCTCCCGGGACAGCATGCCAAACCTGCTTAAATACTAAGCATATCTAAGTGGGAACTCTTGAAATAGTTAACTCAGTTTAAAATTGTAAGTTTTTTGGATATATTTTTGAGCTCAGAGTTGAATGTACTCATAAAAATGATTCAGCTGCATGTTTGGAACTGTTTGTTCAATGAAAGTAAAATATTCAATTGAGGAGACTTTACATTTTTATTTCTCCATATCTTCAAAAAATAAAAAGTTGAGTTAACTTAAAATTTTAAAGCAACCGGCTGCAAATAAATTTTGAGTTTATTAAGCTTCAGTGTTTGAAGTTGTGCCAAATTATTCCCTATAAAGTATACTTGACTTAAACCAGCCTTTTCAGTCAACTTAAAAAAATAATTTGGCACAACTTCAACTACTAGAGTTTAATAAACTCAAAATTTCTTTGCAGCTGGTTGCTTTAAATTTTTAAGCTAACTCAACTTTTTATTTTTTTACAGCGTGTGGAAAATAAGTATTGCATACGCCATGTGTTTTTCTAAAGAAGCTGTTGACATGGAATTAAACCAGATTTTGGTAAACACCCAAACATAAAAATAAAACAAAACCAAAAAAAAACATCTGAAAAAGAAGTTCTCTGTAATAACAATGAAATGACAAAAGGAGAAAGTGTTGAACTACTGAAATGTATTTAATAGTTTTTATAAAAGGCTTTTTTTGGAGATGGCAGCTTAAAGACGCCTCTCATATAGAGAATGAAGTCACATCATTGCTCAGGTGTCAGTTTTTTAGACTTCAACAGGGTCTGAAATCTTGATGGTTCTGTGGATCTCGTCTATCAAATTTGATCTTTAATTTGTATTTTCTATTGGATTCAAGTCAGGTGATTGGTTGGGCCATTCTACAGCTTGACTTACTTTCTCTGAAAGTATTTGAGAGTTTCCTTGGCTGTGTTTTGGTTCATTGTCTTGCTGAAATGTCCACCCTGGTTTTATCTTCATCATCCTGCTAATGTAGATGTTAGACTGAAGCAGTGAATATTAATTTACAATGACAAAGGGCAGACAGTTGCCGAAGAACTACAGAGAGATTTCGGCTGCTGTCTGGGCTTTCACTGCCGAACTACACTTGCCTTTCATACTTTTTTCCTGCGTCATTTCACTTTATAATGCATAACTTAATTTCTAAACTAATGTTAATGACACTTTTAGAAATAGGCTTTCTGAGAAACGTGATGACGTGTTTTTTGAGTTTCCAGTCTGTCTTTTCTTCATGGATTTCTTATATGATAGATAAGCTGCATGAACTCATTGTCTTTCCTTAACACCCCATTCATGCCAGATTTAAACAAATATTTCTGATCTCCACTAAAACTGCGTAAACGTGCTACAAGTGTCCGTCTGATCAAGGTGTTTGAATCACTTGTGCCTCAGGTAGGCTGTAATTGCTTGCTTTATACGGCAATATCCACAGTAGCATTCAAATCAGAGTTGGTTTCCAATATTTAGAGGGAGTGAAATTAGCCTGTGGTATCTTTAAATCCCCAAAAGCACAGAGCGTGAAATGTAAGCAATTAAAGCCTGTGAACCATGTCTGACCTGAGCGGCCCTTGAATGCACAATTGAGAGTGAAATTACACTGAGAGTGAAGTTTCTGCTCACAACCAGGGTTGCCAGGTGCACGGTTTTCCCACACAATTGGGCTCTTTTGAAAATGCAGTTGCTTTTTTTTGTACATTCATAACGTGCAGCTGCTGCCATAATGTTTTTTTTTCATAATGTTTATTTTTCACAAATCTTTTTCCCCATTTTTAATATTGGCACTGTTAATCTACAGCATACAGCAAAGATAGATGGAGGTGCGGGTCAGTGCTTGACCAACACAACACACACTCCCATAATCAGATATATCAGTCTGAACAACAATGCTCATCTTATGAAATATTGCATCATTTGCATTGCATCAAATAACAGCCAGTTATTCAGCCTCGCAGTGTCCTGCCTGGACTGCATGCAGTTAAACCATAATTTAAATCATTACAGATCATCGTGAGGATGTAGTATTCACATTAGAGGGTGACAGGTAGATACACACACACACACACAAAAAAAGATGTTTGCTACTTGTTTAATCTACTTATTAAAAATGAGCTGAATCAACAATTCTGCATTTGCATTTGGGACAACTTCATTATTTTACGTTCAATCCAATTAAGTTCGTAAAAACAATTAGGTTAACTTAATTGATTTGATTTGGGACAGCATGAAGAAGTTGTGTGGAAGCCAGCCAGCAGTGTAGAGAGTGTCTGTATGTTGTGAGCAGGGTTGCCAGGTCCAAGAAAAAAAAAATCACAACCATAATGACTCAACAGTAACTCAACAGTAATTAAATCCAATTTCTCCCCCAAAACCTCCCCCAATCAGAGTCAATTGTTCAGGTTTACCATCATTATTTTGTATGTATAATAATATTAATATTATTATTAATAATAATAATAATAATAATAATAATACAGTAATAATAATAATAATAGGAGTTTACAGGTTCTCATGTTCACATGGGTTTCCTTCAGGTGCTCTGGTTTGATCCACAAGTTTAAAAACATGCAGTACAGGTGAATTGGGTAGGCTAAACTGTCCGTAGTGTATGTGTGTAAATGAGTGTGTATGAATGTTTCCCAGTTATGGGTTACAGCTGAAAGGGCATCCGCTACATAAAACATATGCTGGATAAGTTGGCGGTTCATTCCACTGTGTCGACCTCAGATTAATAAAGGGACTAAGCTGAAAAGAAAATGAATGAATGTAAGGACAATAATAATAATAATAATAATTAACATATAAACATCATGTGACTGTCCCAAAACGATGAAATAAGTTGCCACTAGCTATTAGAATTTAACTGACTTTGGCTAGTTTTAGTTTCTAGCTAAAAACATCAACAGTTATTCAATCATGCATTCATTTTCTTTTGTCTTAGTCCTTTATTTATTAGGGGTCGCCACAGCAGAATGAACCGCCAACTATTCCGGCATATGCTTTACGCAGCGAATGCCCTTCCAGCCACAACTAAGTAATGGGAAAAATCCTACACACTCTAATTCACACACACACACACACACACACACACACACACACACACACACACACACACACACCCACACACACACACACACACACACACACACACACACACACACACACAAACTCATACACTACGGTCAATTTAGTTTATTCAATTTCACCTATAGCGCATGTGTTTAGACTGTTGGGGAAACCGGAGCACCCGAAGGAAACCCACGGGGAAAACATGCAAACTACACACAGAAATGCCAACTGGTCCAGCTGGCACTCGAAAACCATCAACCTTTTTGCTGTAGGACGACAGTGCTAACCACTGAGTCATTGTGCCGCCCATCAACAATTATTACAATTTTAATATTTGAATTAAAGTAAATAATAAATATAAAAAATTTAATTGACATTAAGAAATTTTTAGAAAAGTTAGATTCTTCAGGTTCTATTATTGTGTAAATAAATGGCCAAAACTATTTCAGTTTTAGCTGAGTCACACAAATGTCCCCTGAAGCAACACACAGCTGTGGCAAAATGTATTCATTCAGACATAAGAAAGCATATTATACAGGCTGGTCTAGTCAAATCGGTGTATCGGAATCACTCTCTACAATGTTGGGGAGACATAACTGTAATTGATTTCCCTATAGCCTTTGGCTCGACTACATTATTAAAAGGCTAATAATGCATTGCTAATGCTTCACAAATTCAGTTCCCATTTACCATCTCAGACAGAGACCTTCTAAAATCAACATCCAAAGGTACAAATGCTTTAAAGCATTTGCCAATAAGAAATGGAAAACAGTTGATCATTAAACGATAATTAATATATAAGTTTTTATTTATTTTTGACCGGAAATGACACAGGCTTCTCCCAAAAGACAATAAGATGATGTACAAGAGGCATCACTGTACAGAAATATTTCTCAGCTTTTATTTACATTTGAACAAAAACTTTAAGAATTTTGGGCTTGACTGTACTGTACTGTATATATCTATATTTCTCATAGACTGTAAAAGATATGGACGTAGTATCTGTGACGTCACCCATAGGTTTCTGAAAACTGCAAAAGAAGCTACAAGTAGGTGCGGCCAACCGTCGCCATATTTGCACCCAACGCAGGATATTAAATAAGGGCAAAGAGGCGGAGAGTGAGTGGAGCTACAGACTCATGCTGGATTCTCAGCATTTTGCTTAGACCTGGCTTAGACAGACTTTTTACTTTGGGAGAACGCTTAATACATTATTACCTGTGACTCGTTTGTGTTCTGACCACACGTGCTTGGTTGTACACTATATCAATAAAGTGTTTAGACTTTTAAAAGCACTGTTGTAATATCTTGAGCCACCAAACATTGTTCTTATGACGTTTTTCGACTGGAGGAAAATGCAAATTACTATCAAACACTTCAGATATAGTCTGTCTAAAATCCAGCACTAACACTGTATGACAATGCTTCAGATGACTGTTTTATAGCCTACAGCTAATCAATCTGTCAGATTCTGGAGTGCATTGTAAATGATCATTTATAAATGATAAATGATCTTAAATAAAACAAATACATTTATAGAGATGGTCTATCAGTATATAATTTCACTCACCTGGGAAATGGAGGCAACTTGATCTGTTTGTGAGCACAATTAAGACCACCAGCATGCCATATCATCTGATAATTGCAGGAAATAATTCCAAAAGGCAAATGACAGTAAAGAAACATTTACCAAAACAAAAATACAATGTTTATGCCGAGATCAGCGGCTAATTAGCCAGAATCAGCTGAGGTGACGAGACAGCGACCAGCGAGGGCTAGCTGTCACTCAAGTGGCCACGCCCTTAATTATGCAAACTTAATATAACTTCATAAAAACGAAACGGATGAGTTATAAAAAAATTCACCCCCTCACAGTTGTCATGAAGGGTAATCATAGCTATATGCACCAAATCAATCGTTTGTACCAGGCTGTAAACATGTTTTTATCAGCTGTAAAAATGGCCAATTTACCAACACACAAAGAAAGCACTTGGACTTCCTGGAGCCAGCCCCCCAAGGCGAGTTGATGAATTGCAGTTTTAGTTACTTTCGTATTGGCTTCCCGAGGGAGAGCGGGAAGTTGCCGCTTGGGTGAGGCAGCCCGAGCTGAGCCTCTCGTCAGATTGCGCAATCCCTTGTAAACTGGTTTGAGCCTGCCCCTTTTGCTCACTCAATGTATGCTGCCAATGTAATGCTTTATTAAAATGTTATACATTCTAGACATTTTTATTATATGTCCTCACTTTCCACTCACAGAAATATTTCACCCAAAATGTAAGATTTATGTAATTTTATTACATGACAAATTCCCATTTATATATTTTTTCAAAATGTTACACAAATCTACCGAATAAACGTTATACTATTTATTTTCATAAGGATAAAAAACATATTCATTTTAAATGCATAATCCTCAGGTTTATGTAATTAGTTTATGTAAAGTGTAATTATTCTAAATGCATCTAAATGCATCACATTTATGCAATTGTTTCCCCATCTAATAAAAAATAGAATTAGACCAACTGGAAAATTCCAGATTTATTTATATTTATTTATATTTGATACAAAACTCTGGATTGAGCCAAGTTAACATCAGCCAACATTTAGGAAACCATCCATATGAACCCACTTACACAGCCACACTCGAACATCGCATGACTGCTTGGACACCCAAGAAAATATCTAAATAAAAAATAAAACTGTACACAGAGATCCATTTTCAGTTGCTAATTCACATATCATTATAGAACTAGAAAATCATTTTAACATATCTCTATGTTGGAACATAATGAGGAATAAAAAATAGGTAGGGGCTGTATAAGTTCATTATTGCCAGCCAAATCACTGGAGCAATTTCAGTTTCAGTGTTTTTACTTTCGAAGAAAGCTTGGTTGAGTCCAGGTCCATCAGGATTTTCTGGTACACCTCAAATGTACACTTCAGGCTTTTAGGGTAGCTCAAATTGAGCGCGTAGAGCAGGCTATATAACATAACACATGCATGAGTGAACCTCCACACCTTCCAGCACAACACAGAGATCAGTGAAGCGTCCAACACCTTGACCACGATCCTCTGATTGTACTTTGTAGATGCCCATGGTCTTTCCTGCCATGTCTTCCTCTGCCTCTCTGGATTCAATGTCCTGGAATGTATAAACACACACTTAACATATAATATTACACGCATTTACTCTGCAAAGACAAATTTACTGATACAAATGTGTGGCTATTCTCTAGAACTACAAATGACACTTTTACAGCTGCTTGGGAGTTTTTTTCACCAAAAATACCTTCATACACTCAAAAAAAGGATTTTGTGCTGCTTGTTCAGACTTCTTAATTTAAATGAGCTGAATCAACACAATTCTTGAGGTTTTTTTTTTGGGACAACTTAATTGTTTTATGTCCGATCTACCTAAATTTGTCAAATCAATTAGGTTAACTTAATCAATTTGTGTTGGGACAGCATGAAAGTATTACACGGAACCCAGCATTTTTTTAAGTGTACATCTGTATTCTCTGTAAACCGACGTACGATAAAACCGTTTAAAAAAATCTCAAACTACATAAAACTTATCATAAATAGATTAATATTATATACCCTTGATGCTAAATAAAACGCATAATAAGATCAGGAGCAATACAACAAAGGATGTTTTGGATTACTTACCAACATGTGACGGATTCCCAAATATCCCGAGGGCTTGTGTCCAGCGAAAGTGACGTTGTTTCCAAAAAAACCCAATCACATAAACTTTAAATAACAGAATCGTGTTTGTTTTATAACTCTTATTATTCAAACAATGTTGGTATTTATTAACTAATTGCATTAAATACATTGTATAATTGATTAAATCTTTTAGAGTATATTTACTTTTAATGTTTAGATTTTAAAAATATGTTTTTAAATAAAACCAAATAGATGTAAATGCATAAAAACGAACTCTGCCATAAATCATTTCTGTATATTCCACGTATGTCTATCACTTATTAGTGTTAAAATCTGACATAAAGCCACAGTAAAAAGACATGAGGTGAGGCAGGCAGTAGCTCGCCACAATGAAGAGTACGCATCTGAAGCCCACTCACCTGTGTGAGGAACACTCAGGCCCCGTTTACACTAGTACGTTTTCAAGAGTTCACACTTAGCTGATGATTGATTATAAGCAAGTTTGGCATGCTGTCCCGGGAGAGAGCCCTGAGCTCAAAAGGTCCTTGAGCCCTGGGCTCCCTCCCGTTTGCAGGGCGAGAGAAGAGCTTTGAGCTCAGGTAGATCTCGAGAACTCCCCCCTTTTGTAAGAGTTGATGACAGAAAATAATTGCTACGGAGAGATATGCTGATGGATAAAAGTTTGACTAGTGCTGAATTTAGATTATTCAATTAACTTGTAGTGCATGTTTTTGGAACGTGGGAGGAAACCGGAGAACCCGGGGGAAACCCACACAAGCACGGGAAGAACTTGCTAACTTCACACAGAAACGACAGCCAGTCTGTTAAAGGACTTGAACCGGTGACGTTCTTGCTGTGAGGCCGCAGTGCTAGTCACTGGGCCACCGTGCCGCCCTATGAAAGGAAAGGAGGAGGAGTAGGGGTGGAAGAGGGGATTCTTCAAACGAAGATGACTGTAGTAAGAAACCCTGGCTCTTTATAGTGGGTTAGAAATCGTCTGATTGGTTGGTCATACATGGTTAATGCATGACCAGCCGTGTTCAATCATAATCACGTGATCCTCTCGAAATTAGTTTATAAATAAACTTCACTTAGTTTTAAAACAGCGTTTTAGAATGAAAACGATTCGCGTCCACACTAGCGTTTCTGAACCACTCTCCGTCTACATTAAAATGGTGAAAACGCACATCACATGACCACACACACACTCTCTGGCATGCACTGCAGCGTGCTTTGAGCACATACGCATATGAGAGTTGTGCACGTCGTACCGTTCATCACGGATCTTCCGTTGGATCTAATCTCACTATATTTGTTAAACGTGATATTTAATTCATCTTGTTGTCTATATCTAACTACATATTCCCCGACTTTGGTCTTTTGAATCTGTTATTGTTCTCAGGTAACGTATTTTGGCTGAGCGCAAAGATAAGTTAGGTTATTCTATTAATTAATGTAACCGCGGACACTGATTCTGCACATCTGACTGATTGCTTGCCTTTATTTTTTCTATTGTATAAACTTATTGTGCGTTATACTTTTATAATGGCCATTATTAATTATTAAAACTGAAATTCAATGAAAGAGAGGGTATGCATGAATATGCATGAAGATGACGGCCATATTATGCAGCTACACGACGCCTCAACATTTCTGATGTCTGTTAAGTTGCTAATATCAAAATGAAAACAGGCAGTTCCTTATGTCATGTTTTCATTTTATTGTTAAGAAAGTAAAACAGCATAGCCAGGGTGATGTGAATGGTTCGTGTAACACACTTGGGAGTTTGTTTTCCATATCCAACTTGCAAAGTCTAAATTTACAAGGAGAGAATGCAGGACTGAACTGTGTAGGCTACTTTATATTAAGGAAAAGCCCCAATCAGATAGGCGAATGTCTACAGCCCCGCCTCCGTTTTCAGACGTCTCCGTTTTCCCCATCTACACTGAGACGGAGCAGCAGCATTTTAGAATGAATACGGCCTCTCCAGCGTTTCCAAAACGCTCCGTTTTCGGCGCTCGAAAACTCCGGCGTAGTGTGGACAGATGGTGTAACCGTAGCAAAACTTGTGCGTTTTAAAACTAAACGTATTAGTGTAAAAGGGGCCTCAGAATTGCATAAGTTTTTACAGAATAGTAGCTATATTGAATGTGTCGTGCTGTTTTTACATAGCAGTTCAATAAACAACAGGTTATTGTTGAGTTATTTGCATTATAAAATGGAGAGCTTTGGTATCTGATTCTAATAGGTTTAGCCATGTTGTAATCTACCTGGTGTTGATAAATGAATCAGTGTTTTTGAACAAATCCACATAGCCACCAATTGACATAACTGCTAATTAAATGACTGTGTTTTTAGTATTTAATAACATTTTGTTTGACTAAAATGTCATGTTGAATAAGATGTTTTATCTCTATTTAGTCCACTAATTATTTAAATCATAAACTCAACAATTATCTTAAAGGTTAACGCTGTGAAGAGTATGCAAATTTGGATCTTAACCCTGAGCTCTTGTGTTTTCTCCACAGATAGTGTTGAGGATGAGCTGGAGCTGTCAGCTGTACGGCATCGACCCGAGGCTTTGGAGCAGCTGGAGGCTCAAACGCGTTTCTCGCGCAAAGAGCTTCAAATCCTCTACAGAGGCTTCAAGAACGTGAGTTAATACATCTGACTGCACGTCTGACATCAAAACAGAGTTTGATTTTTCCTTTCTCGTTTTGAAACGGCTGAAAATATTTCCATCTGAGTATTGGTGTGATGTAGATCACTCCTGCTACAGTAATCAGGTCAGAAAAGGTCTCTAGAGTGTCCCTGAGGCATAAATGTCCTTTGTCACCTTTGGTGCACGATGTAATGAGACAACACCGAATTAACTTGACCCAAATTGTCAAGTGACAAAGCGTGAGAGAGGCACAATGGTCCTTTATTATCAGACTCTCAGGGGGAGAAATCAGATGGTGGTAGACCACACACACACACATAGATGACAAGTGATGACTGCACTGAAGCTTTGCTAGCACCCTCAAAATTGTCTTACACATTTTTCCATGTGGAGTTCTATATATTCAATTCATCTTTATTTCTGTGGCGCTTTTACAATGTAGACCATGTCAAAGCAGCTTAACATAGAAGTTCTAGTAAATTAAAACTGTGTCAGTCCAGTTTTCAGAGGTGAAGTTCAGTTCAGGTCAGTGTGGTTTAATTTTCACTGCTGAAAGTCCAAACACTGAAGAGCAAATCCATCGATGCGCAGCTCCACAAGTCCCAAACCAAGCATGCCAGTGGCGACAGTGGCATGGAAAAAAACTTCACCAAATGACAAAAGCGAAGGACAAAACCTCAAGAGAAACCAGGCTTAGTTGGGCATGACCATTTCTCCTCTGGCTAAACTTCTTGTGCAGACCTGCAGTCTAGGCACCGGAGGCTGGAAAATGCTGGACGTCCATTGTGGAGAACTGCAGGTTTGAGTAGGTCACCGGCAGGTGTACAGGCTGACCTATGGGTTCATTGCGGAGACTTGTCTGTCACTGGGGTTTTATGCTCTCCAGTCCTCCATGACCCCCACAGCATCTGCTCAGGATACGGCCTGGTCTAGGATTATGGAGACCTCAGTATAAAGAAAATTTATATATACTGTAAAATAATAACAAAAGTTTGACATTTAAAGAAACACTTAACTTTTTTTACATTAAACTGTGAGTTTTAGCATTTTTTTTTATCCATTCAGTCCATTACTGAGTCTTACAGGAACAAATTTAGCTTAGCTTAGCATAGATAACTGAATCGGATTAGACCATTAGCATCTCAAAAATTTTATTTTATAAAATTAAAAATTAATTTAATTTAATAAAAAATTATTTTCCTTCTGCAGTTACATTGCGTACTAAGACCAAGGGAAAATGAAAAGTAGTTTTTTTTTTGGCCGATATTGCTAGGAGCTATATGGCAGCAAAGTCCCTTGATTCTATGCCAGAGAATCAACTTTTAAAATTTTCTGTCAGACAATTGCTTGATGTTAAGCCCTCTTTTCAAAGATGATTTAAAGTCAATGACTATCTAGAAAACAATTGGTTATTCCATGGGAAAATTAAAAGAATGTATGAAACTTATGCAAGCTAAGCTAGCAAATTGAAGTATAATATAAAATTACCTCAGAGGGGTATTTCACAAAGTAAGATAAGGGATTAAGCTTGAAGTTTGAGGCTATCCTGGCTGAATTGAGCCTTGACTCAATTGCATGAAGGCAGGCTAAATTAAGCTAAATTAAGTTACTATGGAGATTTTTATGCTCCAGAGCAGGCTAACAACCAGGCTAAGATTAATCCTACTGTAGTGATTTATATATTGTTTTTATTGTCAATGCTAAAAGTAATTAATGTTTTAGTCACTCCATGCTCTTGGCTATTTACATATATTTTCCAACTATTAGAATTAAAAATAAGTATGTTTAATTGTATTAGAAATCATTTTATATATGTTCATAATTTATTCATTTCATATTTTAATATAGGGGAGATATCACACTTGTAACAGTGTGATATGGCTGTATATCACCACTGATGGGAGGTGTGCATTGGCTCGAGGCTGCATGCTGAGTGCCTTAGTGCCCCACCAGTGATGATATACAGCCATATCGCACTGCTACGAGTGTGATATTGCAATTTTACAACAGTTTGATGGCATAATCGTTTATATAAAAAATAAATTCAAACACGTAGTCTCAAAAAACTTTTGTAAGAGGAACTACTTTTTTCCGCCATTCATTTTCATTTGTGGCTGATGTCAGAACAGCAGAAACCGTTGCTAATTCACCAATGTCACTTTAGAGCTAGTGTTTCAATGATTCTCTAGCGTAATGTCTAAAATTATGAAAAAACAGGTGATTTTGCTGACATTTTAAGATTATAAGGCTGAACGGCATGAAATGCCATCAGTCTACAGAGATTTCCCAGTATTTCTCTGTTGCAATCGGGAGATCACAATAATTAACCCTGAAAAAACCAAAGCAAAGCAAACACTAGCAGATTACTATGGTATAAATACAGCACTACAACATACAAAAGTGAGAGATTGACTTAGAATGTCACTTACCTGTTCTGTAAGGATTTGTTCAGCTGTTTCGTGCTGCTTTTCTCCCCTAAGGACTTATTATGCAGTCTCTGTCGCCATCTTGTGGCAGAAGGTCAACCCTCTTTTTTCTGCACAGTATGACAGGCTGATGCCCGCAAACACTCTGAATCTCAGAAGTTATGATTATTACTTTAATATCTCACGGAAGCCAACCAGATTCGAGAACCAGACAGAACTGTTGTGTATTTTATTGTTTTGATGATAAAACATCATATAATAAATTAAATGGACTCAATTAGAAAGAAAAATATATAAATGAAAGCGATATATAAATGACCAAATAGATGAATATTAAATAAACTTGATATAACAAACTAAACATATAAAACAGATCTGCCATATTGGGTTTTAGTGTTAAAATCAATGATAAATTCATGAGTAGCATGAGTGTCCACTGGTCACATTTAAGACAAAGTGAACGATTTAATCTGTTCATATGCATCATACGTTTCTGTTAATTCTCTGAATGAAAAGTAATGGGAGTTCCCAGATTGGTGGGCGAGAAAGGCATTTTTCGTGTTACCTGATTGGCTCACATCAGGCTTTATCCATACTTGCATCATTGATTCTATGATCGATCCTGTGGTCTGTTAACAAATGTGCATTTATCCTGGCTATCTACACCGGGCTTAACATAGCAGCTCATCCTCATGCTGAATGAGCAAATGTGCAATGGATTAAGCCAGGAGGATCCTATTAAATTAAGTCAAGCTGCTCTTTTTCAGTTATCCTGGCTTACTTGAGTCCACTTTTGTGCAATACCCATCTATGCTAGTTTAAGCATCTTGTGTTCCCTCATTAGAAAATTTTAAACAGATTAGTATTGTTTATCAGTGTGGATGCATAAATTATTGTCATATTTATATTTATTAAATCGTGCTTGGTGTGAACGGAGCTTTAAACCTCTAATTCAAAGCCTTCTAGTTTTTTTTTATATGTGATTTTTGACAAATAGAAACAATTAAAATCATTTAGTGTAGTGATATGAAACTATACTGCAGTCAAACCCAGCCAATCAGATTAAAAATAAATAAATTAAAATAAAACGATGACTTCAAATTCAGCTGGAAATTCCACTTTATGCTTTTCCATCCTTGATTTTTGACTAATTGCTAAGATCCTTCAGATTTAATTAATCACTGTCATGGGTCCTGTCCCAAGTGCTGCATAAGCCCTCAGATTCCTCCACACTTTGATGCTGTAGTTGTATAGAGCTGAGCAAAGGGCACGCTGAGGGCACGTGAGCTCCTCTGAAGCTAAAATATTGAATCGACCATCCTATGATCTCCTGAACTTCACAGACTCGCATACGCAATACCTATTGTAGGTCTGCAACTCCTCATCAAGTGTGTCATGTGGGAAAATCTGGCTTACTTTGATGCATTGTTTTGTCGGTCCACATTGGTTTCACTATTATTCTATTACAGCCCAAAATGCACAAAGAGCATGAATAATAAGCACTTGTGTCCATAATAGTAGCCTTTAAACAGTGATAGTCAGACCCTTGCCATTAGAAACCATTTTCTCTTCATCCATTAGCATGCTTTTATGTATTGCAATTGGACGCCAGGGATAGTCAGATATTCACGTTTAGTTTGTTCTTTTATTCAGCATACAGACATATCTGTTTTTATCACTCTTCAGTTCTGAACCTTACCTGTTGTTTTATATCAGACAGGCAAAATTAAAAACTGATTGAAAGCATGTTAGCTCGAGAATCAATGTGCTGAATAAACTTTGCATAGTTCTTTGCATCTTTGCTAGAAATGTTGCACAATTAGGTACAATTTTTGTTTAAAATTCATACACAACCATTTGGAATTAATAGTACCATTGAGTACAATGAATCATTTTGTTAACTTGTCTTTTATATCTACATATTTGGCCTTGGTAAGAAACGGTTTTATTTGCTCATTTATACCCACAGGAATTACCCCTAGAATAAGAAGCTCAGTTTTGACCATATTTGGAATGGTCATGAATATTAATGAGCTCTGCTCTCATGCTCTGCAGCTCATTTTAAATGATGTTTTTGCATATCACAATAAATAAATGTGCATTAAACATTTAAATGTGCTTGTTGCCTCATTACAACATTTTCACAATATACATGCTAATCTCACTAAAGACCTTATGCCTCTTTGGGCTGGCATTAAATACATTTATAATCCGTATATCCCACATTTTCCGTTCTGACCATAGACTGTAAAAGATATAGATGTAGTATCCGTGACATCACCCATAGGTTTCTGAAGAGAGCAAATAAAGCTACAAGTTGGCGTGGCCAAACGTCAAACTGGGGGTTTCCAAAAAAAGAGGCGGAGCGTCAGTGGAGCTGCAGATGCCTGCTAGCATTTTGCTTAGAGAGGCTTTTCTTGGGGAGAAAGCTTAATACTTCATTACCTGCGACTCGTTTGTGTTCTGACCACATGTGCTTGGTTGTACACTATATCAATAAAGTGTTTAGACTTTTAAAAACACTGTTGTAATACTTTGAGCCACTAAGCATTGTTCTCATGATGTTTTTCCACTGGAGGAAAATGCAAATTACTTCCCAATACTTGAAATACAGTCTGTGTTAGTAAATGCAAGGCTATTGATGAAACCCAGGCATAACACTGTATGACAACGTTTCAGATGACTGTTCTCCAGATTCTGGAGTGCATTTAAGAATGATAAATGATCTTAAGTAAAACAAATGCATTTATAGATATGTAAGAAATTCACCTGGGAAATGGAGGCCACTTGAATGGTTTTGAGCACAATTAAGTGCACACAGCATGCCATAGTATCTGATAATTGTAGGAAATAATTCCAAAAGGCAATTGATTGTGTAAAGCTACATAAAACAAAACAGAAATATGATGTATATGCCGAGTTCAGCGGCTAATCAGCCGGAATCAGCTGAGGTGATGTGATGACAACCAACGAGACCTAGCTTTCACTTAAGAGGCCACACCCTTAATTATGCAGACTTACTATAACTTAATATAAACTAAACGGATGAGTTCCAACCCCCCACCCCTCACAGTTTTCATGAGGGGTAATATTAGCTATATTAACCAAAACCATATTTTGTACCAGACTGTAAACATGTTTTTATCAGCTGTAAAAATGGCCAATTTACCATTGCAGTCAATAAACATCTGGAGTTAATGGAGCCAGCCCCCAAAGGCGAGTCGATGAATTGCAGTTTCAGTTTGCGTATTGGCTTCATGAGGGAAAGCAGGAGGTTGCCGCTTGGTTCCGAAGAGCTTTGAACACTCACAAAACTGCTCCTTTTTACCCTCCTTGCCTCTACTGTTTTCAAAATAAAAGTCCCACATACATAGTAAGTTTAGAGAGTTTAGAAGTAAGTTTACATAGTAAGTTTAGAGATGTACTAAATCATCAAAAGAGGCATTTCTAATGTTCGATCAAAATGTTTTTCTTTTTTACTTTAACTACACATTTACATTTATTTACAAATGATCCTGAAAATATGATTGCATGCTGCATACTGTTTTGACAGCCGTTGTCTATTTGGACTATATCATTTCATAAAGCAGTCAGAAAGTTTTTCAACTAAAACCATATTAGCAGCTCCTTAATGACTGAATAAAAAGTTTTAAAGAAGTAAAATTTTAATTCTTTAAGATTTATATAGATTTTAAGTGGTATTGACTCAAGTAATTATATTATGTAATAAAGTTACTTTTCAGACAAAGTAATTAGAGAGGTAATTTAAATGCAATTGCTATGATGCAATTACTGTAGTTAGTACCCACCACTGGACTTGACATAATGAAGTGTACAACTGCAGACCAAATTAACACTTTAGTACCAATTCCCACTATTAACCACTGGCGTGTTACCTGCCTATTAATATGATATTGGCTAATTATTACAGATAAAGTATGATTTTATACTACATCTCTAATCCTGCCCAATACCTAAACCCAACTACTTACTATTAATAAGGAGCGAATTACTAGTATATTGAGCTAAATGTCTTTGTTAATAATTCGTTAATAACGAAGATTGTACCTGATTTTTATAATATGCACGTGTAACAGTACATGGGAAAAAATATGAGCAGTAAAATGGAAAGAAAGTGTGCGAGAGCAGCCTGTGGCATCGCTCATGACTGTATTCCCTGTGCTGTGTGTGGAGCAGCTGGAAACAACACAACACGCTTTAATACTGGAGGGATTTATGCTCACATCACACTTTTACATTCCTCAACAAAACACGTTCTGTCAGTGACACTCTCAGAAACGGTTTCAATCTGCTGGCGTGGTAAAAAAAAAAGGATTCAGTCATGCTTTAATGGATTTACTGTAAAGCATAAATGCATATGTATCTATATCTTCAGTATGAAGGCTTCATAAAAGCTTGACTTTGTGATGAACTTGCAGTGTCCCATTTCTATCAGAGTAAAGCAGTAAAGTCAACATAATGTCTGCTGAGCACACTTAAAATGTAGAGGGAAGTGTTTAGAGCCTGGAGATATCTGTATTTATCTTGTTTTCTGGAACAGATCTGACTACTATAGTCTTAGATGTAAGTTACAGTAGTTGATGTGCTTTAACATATTCAGTTCATGCTTGTCTTACCCCCTGATAATATTATTTTGGACATAAAGAGGCTAAACTCCTGATTCCACAAAAGATTTTCTTTGCACACTTTGGGCCCATTAGTACCAATTGAGCATTGTGTCAATACCACAGCCTACCTGAGTATTGCTGGTGACCATGTCCATCTCTATATGACCACAGTGTAGCCATCTTCTGATGGCTACTTCCAGCAGGATAATGTGCCATGTTGTAAAGAGCGAATCATCTCAGACATGACATTTCATCATGACATTTTGAATCATCTCATTTCATGAACATGACAATGAGTTCACTGTACTCAAATGGCCTCCACAGTCACCAGAAATCAATCCAATATGGAATCTATGCCATGAAGGATTAAGGCAGTTCTGATCGCAGAAGGGGGTCCAACCTAGTACTAGAAAGTTAACCTAATAAAGTGGCCTGTGAGTTATTTATATACTATATATATATATATATAAACCAAAATATAAATCCCATCACGCCCTGCAGTCACACACCTGTTTCAGTTCACCTCCTGATTACACACACAGCTGCAGTTCATTTCCAACTGATTACATGGACTATATACAGTTGAAGTCAGAATTATTAGAGTTATTAGCCCCTGTGTATTTTCCCCAATTTCGGTTTAACTAAGACAATAATTTTTTTTCAACACATTTCTAAACATAATAGTTGTAATAACTAATTTCTAATAACTGATTTATTTTATCTTTGTCATAATGACAGTACATAATATTTGACTACATATTTTTCAAGATACTATATTCAGCTTAGAGTGACATTTAATGGTTTAACTAGGTTATTAGGCAAGTTAGTTCATTGTTCATGGTGGTTTGTTTTGTAGACAGTCAAAAATATTGCTTAAGGAGGGCTAATAATATGGATCTTAAAATGGTTTAAAAATAAATAACAAAAATTATTTATTTTATTATTATTTTTTTTAGAAATAAAAAACTTTCTCCAGAAGAAAAAATATTATAGGAAATACTGTGGAAAAAATCCTTCCTCTGTTTAACATCATTTGGGAAATATTTGAAAAAGAAACACAAATTCACAGAAGGGCTAACCAAACACACAGATATTCATTGCAGAGTCTTGGTTCCAGTAGTAAACTTTACAAAGTGTTTTTTGTTGTCTTGCATTGGCGTGTTTTAACCCTGTGTTTGTTTACCGTTTTTCATTGTTTGCTGCCCGTCTTAACCTATTTGTCTGTTAATAAAGCTGTGTTTAAGCCATACCTATGTTATTCATTACAAAATGAATTATCTGAAACTTTATAATGCTTTATGTGAATGTTTTTTTAATCCTGTATTTGATTTAGTTAACTTTATTTTATTTTTATAGTATCCATTCAGAAATATTCAACCAGTACACACATTTCATTGCATCTTATAAAAATGAAACAAACGAAATTAAATTAAATTAAATAAATAAAATTAAATAAATTTAAACTAAATAAACTAAATAAATAAATTATTTTATTTAACTTAATAAAAAAATACGATATTTTACTGTGCTATATAATAAATGATATAATATTTGTTTTAATAAATGAAATAAAACAAACTACATAAATAATACAAATAAATACTAAAAATAAACATCTTAATCTATAAAAAATAGCATCTTAAAAAAACAAATATCTTATTAAAATGAATTTAATGCATTAATTTTTTATTTTAATTTCTTGATGTTTTCCAGAAATGAAATTTAATTTAATTTAATTTAATTTAATTTAATTTAATTTAATTTAATTTAATTT
>CAIGQZ010034999.1:11068092-11080016 GCA_903798205.1 Danio tinwini | reverse complement strand
GACATAGGGTCGTCAAATGAAATTAAATCTGTTTGCATTTTTGAGGTATTGTTTTCTATACATGTTTTTTGATGTTGTTTCGACATCAAGGCCCTGGCCAGGAAAACATTTCATATATTATAATACTTTTAGTGTCGCTATTTTGGTGGTCAAAAGGCCATCAATGTGTGGATGTCAAATAGACCTCAATCTTTTGACGTTAATGTGATTCACATTTTTGACAGGGTTTTTTTATGCATGTTTTTTGATGTTCTTTCGACATCAATGTGCCTGCTGGGAAAACTTTACATATGTTGTAATACTTTTAGTATTGTTAATTTGGTGGTCAAAAGAGCATCAATGTGTGGATGTTAAATAGATGTCCATCTTTTGACATCAATTTTATTCCCATTTTTGACATCAAGATAGTTAAATGACATCAAATCGGTTAGATTGTTTTGAAATCAAGGTGCTAAGAAAAAAAGGCTAAAGCTTAGTGAATATATAAACCACAAATGTTGACCTTGTGACCCCTTTTTGTGTGTTTGGACAGAAAATGGACAAAAACAGAGATGGAGTGGTGACTATAGATGAATTTATAGACTGCTGTCAAAATGTAAGTCTATTTTTGTCTTTAATGTGATGTTCTGCATGAATGTCTTTATTGAAAAGGGCTTTTATGTAATGACTTGAATCTCCTCAGGTGAGTTTTTACCTGTGTGTGTGTGTTTTACAGGACGAGAACATCATGAGATCAATGCAGCTCTTTGAGAACGTCATTTAACATCTCTATGGACTCTGTTGGCAGGCCAGCGCGTAAAACAAAACACCTTTATACTCCACAAACCCAGACGTTTGAGTGCTAGCTGCAATTTGTTCACGAAAAACAACATTAACAGCATTTTTAATAACGAAGAACGTTATTTTTGCTTTTGTTGTTGTTGTTGTTGTTAAATCCTTCTATTCTTTATTTATAAAGTTCCAGAATTGCATGCATCAGCTTTTCCCACACAAATGTTTAAAAACTGCAACGACCAGAAGCCATCATTACATACTCTACATTGACTATTATATGAATTTTATGTTGTTCGCAAATCAATTCATAAAAACAATGGAAATTTGCTGAAAATGGACTCACCCTCAGGCCGTCGGTTTGTTTCAGGTGGAGATATTTAGCATTAAACGTCTCTGAAGTGCCTTGAAACACAGCATTATTCAGTGTTCATGTAATTTCCAATTAAGTAAGAAGAGTGGGTGGGGCTTATTTAGAAGCCCCTCCCTCTTTTACAAACAGCTAATCGCATTTAGCGTCTAGTCATAACTTAACACATTCATATATTTATGTGATAAACCAACTCTGTCTCGTGTCCAAAAAAAATCGTAAGTTTCGTAACTTTTTGATTATCAAATATTTCGTACAAATTTGCAAATTACAAATACAAACAAATTACAAATAATTCGCTTTCATTTGTACAAATAGTACGATTTGTTCATCCCCCAATAAAAGGTAGGTTTAGGGGTGGGGTTTTGGGTGCATGCCTTCTTTTCTGAAAAATCATACATTTTCATACTAATAAAATTGCATGAGTTTGTACGAATTAGCCACTTTTTCGATGATACATAAAATAGTTACGTTTTCTCGTGAGATTGAGCCAGATGCACTTTATTTGGTATCTCTGGACCAGAGCAGACTTTATTAGCATAATTTAGCATCTATTTATTGTGTAGGTATGCTTCGGATTCTAGAGAGCATTTGATTGGTCAGGAGATCTAGCGGGAAGCTGAAGTGCAGAGTGATGTCATCAAAAGCATTTATGCATGTGGACTGAGAGACCGTAAGTTTGCTTATATTATAAAAATTTTCAGTTGCGGCTGGTAGGGCATCCACTGTGTAAAACATATGCTGAATAAGTTGGCGGTTCATTCCGCTGTAGTGACCATTGATAAATAAGGGACTAAGCCAAAGGAAATGACCCCTGATGATACTATACATTGAAGCAGAATTGACTTGAACTATATGAACTAAGAAGGATTACAGTTTCAGCTTAAAAAAAAAAGTGTCTACTGAAGACAAAAGGCACCTAAATCTAGAATGATCTGAGGGTGAGGAGTAAACAGCAAGTTTTCATTTTTGGGTGAACTGTCCCTTTAAAAAATTTCCACAAAGTTCATCAAAGATTGTACTGTACGTTACTATTGTGTTACAAACATGAAAATATACCATAGTAATTTATAGTAAATACTATAGTGTTTTTGAACCATAATATTGTAAAGTGTATTATAATGTAAGTGTTGTAGCATTTACAACACTGTTAATGAACAGTTTACTGTAACATTTACCACAGTGAGCTGAAAAACTCATTAATATTTGTTGTGTTACCATAGCAACTACCACAATAGAATTACATCAAGTACTCTACTATAGCATGGTTCAAACACGCACACACACACACGCACACGCGCACGCATGCACGCACACACGCACACACGCACACACACACACACACACACATATATATATATATACATATATATATATATGATCTACTGGGATTTTCACGCACAACCATCTCTAGGGTTTACAGACAATGGTCTGAAAAAGAGAAAATATCCAGTGAGCAGCAGTTCTGTTTGTGCAAATGCCTTGTTGATGCCAGAGGTCAGAGGAGAATGGCTAGACTGGTTCCAGTTGATAGAAAGGCGACAGTAACTCAAATAAGCACTCGTTACAACCGAGGTCTGCAGAAGAGCATCTCTAAACACACCACATGTTCAATCTTAAGGCGGATGGGCAACAGCAGCAGAAGACCACACCAGGTGTCACTCCTGTCAGCTGAGAACAGGAAATTGAGGCTACAATTCGCACAGGCCTTACCAAAATTGGACCATAGAAGATTGGAGAAACGTTGCCTGGTCTGATGAGTCTCCATTTCTGCTGTGACGTTTGGATAGTAGGGTCAGAATTTGGCATCAACAACATGAAAGCATGGATCCATCCTGCCTTGTATCAATGGTTCAGGCTATTTTCTTTGCACACTTTGGGTCTATTAGTACCAACTGAGCATCCTGTCAACGCCACAGCCTACCTGAGTATTGTTGCTGACCATGTCCATGTCTTTATGACCACAGTGTCATATCCCACTTCCAGCAGGATAACACACCATGTCATAAAGCGTGAATCATCTCAGACTGGTTTCTTGAACATGACAATGGTTTACTGTACTGAAATGGCCTCCACAGTCACCAGACCTCAATCCAATAGAGCACCTTTGGGATGTATATGTACACGTACTATACTGTATAAATACTAGGCATGGGCCGGTATAAGATGCTGACGGTATGATAAACTTGAAAAAATTATTGCGGTATCGCTGTATTGTGATTACTGCTCTTTAATATATTCTTTATAAGTGTTTGGGTAAGAAACAAATGCTTTTTCCCTTTTGAACACAAAATATTTTATTTTGAGAAACATTTCAAATATTTTGGAGCAGTAAACATGTCAGGCTAAATAACTCAAATCAATGGATATTTTTTTCTGCAGGAGATACTGTACAGTATACTATTGTCCTAAAAAACGTAAATAAAAAAAATCTTACACATACCAAAGGAAGGTATAGCAGAAAGTTTTGCTGGTTTTAAAACCTTGACTTTTGAAATTGAAATTGCGGTATACCTTGAAAACAGTAATCATCCCATGCCTAATTATTACACACACACACACACACATTGTACATAACATACAATTTACATATATATTAATCATGATTAATTGTTGACAGCACTTTTCACACACACACGCACGCACGCACGCACGCACGCACGCACGCACGCACGCACGCACGCACGCACGCACGCACGCACGCACGCACGCACACACACACACACACACACACACACACACACACAATAGTATATATTAGTATTTACTATAAATTATCATTCATCACAAGGCACAAATTCATGGTAAATTGTCTGGTGTTTTCAAGCACAACATTCAGTAATAATTAATTTTTTTCTGTCAATAAGTACAAACCTGTGACTCGGCTGCCTTTAAATCTGGACAGAATCATTCCAGAAAGTTCCAACACAATCTCACAACAATTCCTAACATTTTTTATTATTATTATTTAGTGGCTAATTTGTACGATTTCTTTATAAATAAATATATATATATAAAATGTAAAGAAATAAAAATAAATAAATAAGAATAATAAAAATACAATAATAATTAAAAAATGAGAAATAATAATAATATATAATAATAATAATAATAATAAAAACAAAAACATTTCAGTTTGTTTGCTATTTTCTCATCCACTAATGATGGGAGGGATTTTGGAGCCATTTTTGTCATATGAATAAAATTGTAGAAATTTGTATGAATTAGCCACTTTATTTTCTGACAACACATAAAAAATAGTTAGGTTTCCTCTTAAAATTGGCCTGAAAAGTTCTTACTTCAGCAGCAGGTCTAGCCAAAAACAAAAAAAAAAAGCAGTTGGAAACTCACATAAAGACTAGAAGATGTAGTATGTTTACTAACATATTAAACATTTTAAATAGATCTTTACTTTTTTTATTAGTTCAGACTCATTTGCCAACTAGGAACAAGATGCTATATAATACACCAGGATGCTTCAGGTAGCAAATGGAAGCACACACACATTGTATTTATCTTAGGAAACACTATTACAAAGTACAGTAATGCTGCTTATGTGTATCTTCATGATAAATCTCCTTATGTTTACATGGTTGTCACTGATCTCAGAGCATCTCACAGTCTGGCTTTATTTCTGTGTGTGTGCGTGCATGCTTTTCTTCAGTTTGACCATCAGTATTTGTGTGCGTGTTCTGCTTGTGTCTGTTTGTTTGTTTGTTTGTTTTCAGGGCATTGCTTAAAAGTCTGTCTTAAAGTATTTCTGGATGATTGAATGTTACCCAAAAAGTTTTTTTTTGTTGTTGTTGTTGTTTTTTTTCTTAACCAAAGCTGCATTTATTACCAGAGAATACTGTAAAATATATAGATCTATTTAAGAAATATTGTGAAATATTAATAAATAATATATTGAAGATGTTTGTTTATTCCTGTGATGCAAAGTTTAATTTACGGCATCATAAATAAAAAAATCTGAATCTCTGTTAGTGTTGGAAAACCCTTGTGCTGCTTCATATTTTTGTGAAAACTGCTGGGTAAGTTAAATTGACCGTAGTGTATGTGTGTAAATGAGTGTGGGTGTTTCCCAGTGATGGGTTGCGGCTGGAAGGGCATCCGCTGCGTAAAACATATGCTGGATAAGTTGGCGGTTCATTCCGTTGTGGCGGTTCCAGATTAATAAAGGGACTAAGTCGAAAAGAAAATGAATAAATGAATGAATTAATTAATTAAAAATGCTAAAATGAATTAGTTAATTCACTTATTTCGTTAAACTCTTTCATTTTACAATATTTTGTGAAATCTTTTGTGCCGCTTCATATTTTTGTGTAAAATAAAATATACTGTCATTCAAAATATATAGTATTATTTAATTTAATAGCAAAAGTAAACAGTCAATTTACAATAATTTATAATATAATAAAAAATATATAATTTATGTATAAAATTTTTTTATAAAATAATCAAAAATATCAGTTTCACAAAACTATTTAGCAGCAAAAACAGGTCATAGTAAGAGCCATTATTAATAACTGAGCACAAATAATAAAGCAGCAAATAAAAATATTAGAAGTAGGATCACATCATTGAATCACTAAAAAAGAAAGTCTATAGAAATATAATAAAATAATATATTATAAACGTTTTACCACCAGTGTTTAGTTTTAGATCTGGGTGTCCAAACTCTGTCCTGGAGGGCCGGTGTCCTGTCATTTTATCCTAGCCATCAGATTATGCTACCCTCACTTGAATGGTTCTGAGGTTAGGGATTAGGTAGGTCAGGGTGATATTACAGCTTCATATCACACTAATCCACATTAAACAGTTACACTGGTAGCAAAATCTGATGGGTGGCATATTGCGTCATCAAAATGTGCTACCTACTGTTTGAATGGGACAATCTGACAAGCTAGGACAAATCGAACATCGGATTCCTGCATAGTTAGGCTCCAACTTCCTTCAACACAACTGCCTGGAAGTTTCTAGTATACCTAGAGCTTGATTAGCTGGCTTAGGTGTGTTTATTTGGGGTTGGAACTAAAATATGCAGGACACCGGCCCTTCAGGACTGAGTTTGGATACCTCTGCTAGTTTAGATATTATTTATATGTGGGCAAGTCATGCAATCATGTTGTCTGCAATGTCTCCATCTAGCGGTAAGTGACCTCCGTTACAGCATAATGTGCACAACAACGCCGTTTATTTCCACACAATATCTTTACCACCAAAACAAACTGTCTGCTGCGTCCCAATTCGCATACTTATACTACACCCTAAAAGTATGTACCTTTTTGTAAAGAAAAATACTTTCGAGTGTGTAGCAGAAGAGTGCAAGCTGACATACTACTTCCTCGTAAACAGATCGTTGTGCTAAATTATAAGCCCTGTCAATCATGCACACTCATCATATTTAATTTCCTACCTTATTGGGGAAGCAGCAGCAGGTTAATCTCCCATTCCCGAGTCTTTCATGCAGATAAATCTCCTCAGGTCTTTGCTTTCAGAAGTTAATGTTCAACCATGTCCTTATATAAGTTCAGTATTGTTGTTACAGATGAAATATAACACAGAAAACACGATTTAAATATTTTTGAGTTGGCTAGATATTAATTATGACAGTCATACAAACATATTTACTGAAGCCTACTTGACGGTTGGTCTCGCGGGTCCGCCATGTTTGTAGTTAATTTACAATTCACCCGCGTTTGTAGTTCTAATCGAATTTACGTCCATCGCGCAATTTATTGTGGGCAATATCCCTGCTGAAAAATCCAGCTTAAACCAGCCTAAGCTGCTTAGCTGGTTTTAGCTGGTCGACCAGCCTGGTTTTAAAGGGGTTTTGGCCATTTCCAGCCTGGTCTTAGCTGGTCAGGCTGGGAGTTGACCAGCCAAAACCAGCTATGTCCAGCTTAAACCAGGCTGGTAAAACTGGTTTAAGCTGGTCATTTTCCAGCCTGACCATGCTAAGACCAGGTTGGAAATGGCTGGAAACCAGCCTGGAAATGGCCAAAACCCCTCTAAAACCAGGCTGGTCGACCAGCTAAAACCAGCCAACCATCTTAGGCTGGTTTAAGCTAGATTTTTTCAGCAAGGATAAGCGCCTAGTATGGACGTTTCTACACTTAAAATTTTTACCAGAAATAGTAAACCATCCCGGAACCTTTGGCATAATCTTTTCAACATAGGCTACTACCTTTTGGGATATAGTAATTGTATTTTTCAAATACTATTTAGGACGGATGGTATGCGAATTGGGATGCAGCAACAGTATTTACAAGAGATTTATCACTATTTATAATAAATTTCTCCAAGTTTCCATTAAAAATCACAGTCAAAACTCGCACAAACCTTGCAGCTACTTGCTAATCAAAATAGCAAACTTGCAGCTAACGCTAATAAAAAAAAAAACACCAAGAGAGAGATATGACATAGAGATGACATTTTATAACTGTATGAACATACAAACAGGCTGGTCCAGACATTAAATATTACTATTATTAAATTATTAAATAATAATATTATTATTTAATAATTTTATTAATTAATAATATACAGAAATCAACAGGCTGATTTATATTTTTAATGTGTGTAGATATTTGCAATTTTATTTCTTATATTTATTCTGATTATGCAGATATGATTATGATTATGGGTTCTGCATAGTTTTACTGTCTGAAACGAACACTTGGTTGTCTGTGCGTTCATTTATTTCTTATTTTCCCCTAGCTTTTTTTTTTTTTTTTGCGATCTGCATGCTTTGCATTAGCTGATCCAGGAGACAAGAGCATGAGCTTTTCCCTACTCTTAGAAATCAGTGCCTTTATTTGTCAAACGCTCATCCCAAAACACCTTAGGATCTCATTGTAATTTATACAGCATTTGTTTGTTAGTTTTTTTCTGCAACAGTGCTCACCTTTAAGCCTCGAATGCTGTATTTCTCCATAATGCAGCACTTTTTAGTGAGAGTCTGCATGTGTAGAGACTGATCAGAGATCTGTGCGCCTCTCCAATGCTTCTCTGTGGGTCTATGAGTGCATTTTGTAACAGAGTCAATAAACTGCTCATAATATACACTGTGTGGCTCATTGTTTGTATTTGAAAACTCACGATTTACGGTAGAATGGTACTGTTTGAATCGTAGAATTGCAGGTACTTTTTGGAATGAATAGGCTACAACAAAGTTTGACACCCAGTGGTTGAACTAGGTATTGCACTCCTAGATCAAAATAAACGCAAGCGCAGGATGCCAGATTGAGTACAGGAGCGAGTGATTTACACTGTGTTCTAAATAAAAGCATCGACACACAATAGAGGGAATATTCTCCATATTAAAAGGAGTTTTCGGTTCTAATCATCACCTCAAATTGATATATTATGACTTCTATTTCTCACAGCTGAACAACAGAAACCTATGACAGATCACCTCAGGTAAACCTTGTGTGCTTTATACAGTACTAAATGCTAACAATGCGAGTTTGAATGCCATTTTACATGCCATTTATTGCCATATACTGAAAGCAGAACCAGACAGTTCACCTCAGATCTGGAAAATACAATAAACAGTTTGAAATTGAACTTTAGAACTAAACACATATGAGTGATTCAGCATCTACATTTAATGAAGTTAAAGCTAATGTGTATTAATTAGATTATAAACCTTACCGTTTCGTGAGTGAGTGAGTGCATATTCTGTGCTTCTGAATGGCTGTATTTACATTTCTGTCGTGCTTCGTCTGGTGCAAACAGCCAAACTGCTCATCACTGCGTATCTCATCACAAAGCATGTTGTTAGAACACGCGGTTACAATGTAACCTGCTCACCTAATGTTTACGCTTGTAATAGTTACATCATTTGCTAATTATTAACCTCATGTGGAACTGAATCGGTCTCATTTCGACATCTGATACTGTCCACTGACACTGTCACATTTTGCTAACGGACGCATGCTTTCAGAGTCTTTCTGAATGAATGAATGAAATACGCTGTTTTCCAACAAGGCAACCCTGAGTGCTGAATTGTAATTGGCTAAACTGGTATTGTTTAGGTTAAATTTACCTAAACAAAGACAGCGTTCCGGCACGGAAAAAACATTTTCAAAGCAGAATATCTGACTTCAGCATTGTTTTTCAGTTAAGCAAGTGTTCACTTTAGGATGTTTCTTAAATATCTGCACACATATTATGGTATTTTTATGCTTTAGAAGAGTCAAAAACTTACATACAGCACCTTTAACTTAATACATTATTAATGTAAAATAATGTTTATGAAAGTGAAACAACGTAGCCAGGGCCACGCCTCTGTTTTTAGATGTCTCTGTTTCAGTGTTTTGAATTCGATTGTGCGGGTAAAAAATTACACAGATGGATAGTAAAAATTTGGGAGGTTTTGCAACGGCAGACCTGCCCCAGCCACAGCATCTGAGTCTAAAAATCCATCTCAAACTGAAAAGAAAATATACAGTATTGGTCCAAAGACGTAGCATCAAAAGTCAGCAAAAAAAAAAAAAAAAAAAGAGGCTAATTTCGTATTATAAATGCTTGGTTTATGAAACATTTCAACACCCGGCTGAAAATGGTGTGGATGGGGGGATTCTTCAAAATAACTGAGGGAGTAATGCTAGTCGGGCTATTTATAGTGAGTTTGGAATGATCCGATTGGCTTACTAATGATTACAGATGAGAAACCAGCCGCGATCAATCATATTATGTGCTCCTCTTGAAATTAGTTTGTGAAATTTCACTTATTGCATTTTGAATGTGAAGTTCACTGAAAGTTGCACTAAAAAAAGACATTTTCTGTTTGTTCAAGCTACTTATTTAAAATAAGCTAAAACAACTAAATTCTTGGGTTGTTTTAAACTTAATTGGTTTATGCTCAATCCACTTAAATTTGTAAAATCTAATAGGTTAAATTAATTCCTTCTTATTGTCCCAACACAAATCGACTGTGAGTCATAAAAAACTGACTTATATATATATATATATTATAATTAAAGTTGACAAGAAAACACCACACACGTTCTCATGAGGTTAACAGGGACTACATCTTTATTAAAAACAGCTGTATAAAGCCATTAAACTGAAATGTACACGACAGGCTGCCATTCAAAATGTCTTTGTTCATTATGAAGAACCATTCTGAAGCACAAATACAACAAACAACGTCATAACGTTCTTTCAACGTTACATACAAATGTTCCTCCAGTAAAATCAAAAGAACGTTCCAAGTTGACTGGTTTTTACTAATGTTCCCAAACTGCTGGATGGACTTTTGTCACTATGTTTACAGAACATTCAAATGCAAGGGTTTGCTAACTGATTGAATGTAACGTTGCCTCAATGTTGATTAAACATTTCCTCAATGTATCATTCTGAATTGGCGTTTACATTTTTGTTAGCTAGCAAGGAGCAGGTAGAAAGGCTAGATGAATGCGACCTGAGGTATAATAGCATTTGAGTCTAAAAAATCCATCTCAAACTGTAAAGAAAATATACAGTATTGGTCCAAAGACGTAGCATCAAAAGTCAGCAAAAAAAAAGGCTAATTTTGTATTATAATTGCTTGGTTTATGAAACATCTCAACACCTGGCTGAAAATGTTTTAATAAGCAGACTTGTATGAAATGAATATGACCAACATTAAAGGGACATTCCACTTTTAGTTTAGTTTGTTTTTTTATGTTTAACTGTTAAAATTTTGACTAAACGAAAGGCAAACGTTGAAAAGTAGTGGGCGTCCCTTTACAAATTTTGCATAATTGGAAACATTCAAACTAAATGTAAATGTTGCAAAAAATAAAATTATGACAAAGACGATTTTCGTACTTGACTAAATTTCAGTTTGGTGTGATGATTTCATCCCTGAAGTCATACAAAAAAGTACTTTATAGTTCCAGTCACAAAGCACACGGCACATAATTTGAGTTTTCCTCTCAAATCCAGACATTACGAGCCCATTTTGCTGTGCACTGAAGGATTCAAAGAATGTTTCCCGTTGGTAAATGAAATCTGGGGGACATGATTTAGATTGAGATCATCTCAAAAATAATGGCTCTTCAGAAGACGGAGATGCGGCTGTTCAATCTAAAGCCCATTTACCAGCCTCCGTCGTGAGGAATAAAGCAGAGAGTTTGGTGGATTCTCATAGGCAGCTGGAAAGGTTATACCTGTGAGAGAGTTTAAGTGAGCAGCTGACGGATCTCGCGGTGAACGTAGCACAGAAAGTCCATGTAAGAAGCCCCTCCGTGAAGACCTTTATCCTCCACTAGCAGTTGACGAATCAACATCTCTGCTCGATCCTTCTGCTTCACGATCAGCAGCTGCATAAAGACACATCGATCACAATGCTGATCACACATTAGTGCAAAGATGAACACAGAGGGAATCGAGTTACATGCAAATAAACATATAATCTCCGAAATAAATAGTATACTGAGACAGAAAGACAAAATGAAAGATAGAATCACAGACAAAACAAAATAAATTTTAAAAGACAGAACACCATCAGTATGACAAATAGAACACTAGGCAGACATAGAACAACAGACAGACACATAGAATGACAGACAGAAAGATAGAATGACAGAACAATAATGTTAAACAGAGACAACAAGAGACAGAATGACAGACACAAAACAACAAACATGGCATAACAGAATGACAAAGAAAAACAGAAAGGTACACAGGCAGAAAATAGACAGAACAACAGACAGAACAGTAGAAAGTTAAACGGACAGAAACAAAATACTATACAGACACGGAATAACACACTGTACAGAATGACAAACAC
>CAIGQZ010034999.1:11044766-11067320 GCA_903798205.1 Danio tinwini | reverse complement strand
ACAGGCAAAACAACAGACAGAATGACAGAACACAGGCAGACAGAAGGACATAACGACAGACAGAATGACAAAAATATTGACAGACAGACAGGAAGAATGACAGACATGTAGACAGAACAAACAACAGACAGGCAGAACGACAGACAGAAAGAACAACAGACAGACAGACAAAACAACAGACAAAATGACAGAAAGAACAACAGACAGGCAGACCAACAGACATGCAAAACAACAGACATGTAGACAGAACACAGAATGACTGACAGACAGGACAACAGACATGCAGACAGATCACAGAACATAGGTAAAACAGACAGATGGGCAGAACAATAGTCAGAATGACAGACAGATTGACAGAAAGACAGGCAGAATGACAGACATGTAGACAGAACACGAACAACAGACAGGCAGAACGACAGGCAGAAAGAACAGCAGACAGACAAAATGACAGACATGCAGACAGAACAACAGACAGGCAAAATGACAGAGAAACAGACAGAACAACAGACAGGCAGAATGACAGACAGACAGGCAAAACATCAGACAGAATGACAGACAGAGAAGACAGAAGGAACGACAGACAGAAAAACAGACATGCAAACAGAACACAGAATGACTGACAGACATAACACAGAGTGGGAGACAGAATGACAGACCTGCAGAAAGTTTGACAGACAGGAAAACAGACAGTTTGACAGACAAACATTTAGGTAGTTATTAATACTGCCTTACTACACTGTTAAAAATCCCATTAGCACCCTTAGTAACTACTGTAACCTCTTTATAATGAAGAAAAGACAGAGCATGAGACAGGGGACGCTGAGGTGAGCTGTACCTTCATGGATGCTGCTCTCTGCTGTGAAATTCTGGAGATGACTGAATGGAGTTTGCGGGAATGAGCGTTATCCAGCACAGGTAATGATGTCTGCTGAGACAATTACACATCTGCAGTTTAAAATCTGACACTGATTCACATAATGACAAACCTCAATGAGCTGTTTCTTGATTAAAGCAACACCAGCAGTGAGATCTAAAGCTTTTCTACAGTACATTTCGAACATGCCTCAGTTTACATGGTTTAGGCTTGATGTTTATAGAATATGTTGTTTATGCATTTATTAATTTTCCTTCGGCTTAGTCCTTTTATTTATCAGGGGTCACCACAGTGGAATGAACCGCCAACTTATTCAGCATATGTTTTATGCAGCGGATGCACTTCCAGCCGCAACCCAGTACTAGGAAACATCCATACACACACACCAATTTAGCTTATTCAATTCCCCTATAGCGTATGTGTTTGGACTGTGGGGGAAACCGGAGCATCCAGAAGAAACCCACACGAACACAGGGAGAACATGCAAACTCCACACAGAAACGCTAAGTGACCCAGTCGGGACTCAAACTAGCATTCTTCTTGCATTGAGGCGACAGTGCTATTCATTGTGACCGTGCCACCCAATGTTGTTTATAGTTTAATATAATTTCTGTTTGTTATACTTTATATTCCGTTTTTGTTCTGAATAATGTTAAGGGATTTTGTAGAGAGAAAAAAACAGATGCTCAAGTTTGTGCTTTATTTAGTTATATTTTATATTATTTCTCAGTTCAATTACATTATCATTATTCAATAACATTTGACTTGTACACATACAGTAAGTCAGTGGTCCTCAACCTTTTTATCACCGCGGACTGGTCAACGCTTGACAAGTGTACCATGGACCGATGGGATGGGGTGGTTAAGGGGTTGCTAGGTGGCGACCATCAACTGTTTTCTCAGACCAGCTGACAAAACATTGCTGCAACTGATACAAGTTTTATTCATGGTAAAATTACAAAGCACTGCAGTGTTTGGGTGTTCTGTGTTTGTCTGAGATAATTATTCTTAACGAAATGTGTATATTCCATACAAGCTGAAGCTGATGGGTCAATTTTTGCCACGTAACTCATGGTGTGCTCGTGGGATTCATTCAACTTGCTGCGTCTAGTCTGGAAGAAGCGAGTGCATCACGCTGCACACCTCCACTGGAAACAACGAACTTGTGCGAACTCTAGAAGAAACGCAATATGTGAACGGCCCCTAAAAGGGCGCCGTCATTTGAGATCTCCAGCAGTTGATCTTCTTCTTGCACAGACATGCTGGATTCACCTGATTTGTTGACAAATGGGTTGCGGATTCATTTCTTGGCAGTTTGCGAGTCCTTTACTGGGCCTTTTCCTCTTTTGCAAAAATTAAAAACTTTCCAAAGCCGTTGGTTTCTTACTAATTTTGCTGCTTGTGGGTTAAATTTGGGTGCTCAATTGACCGAGATGTAACCGAGAGAATACGGTAGTTTTTCAAAATAAAATGTTTTTCAAAATAAAAGATCGTTCAGACTCAGATAATAAATAAAACGGAAATGATTAATGATTTCTTGTGCGGTCTGGTACCAATTGATCCACTGTCCGTTGAGGACAAAGTCCCTTTAAGGCAAGTCATTTCCCTTGGTGGCAATCTTTGAAACACCTCTTGGGCAGTATGCTCGGGTATTCTGTCTGAATGGGGAAACATCAAATTCTCCAAAACTTCTTGCCAAGCTTACCATTGAATTTCAACAGCTGTCTCTTTAGTTTCATTTCTAAACGCCCAAATCACACAAAATCTGCAGAAACTCACGTCTGGTTGGCTTCCCCTCCCCCAGAGTATTGTCAGTCTACAGCGATCAATGATTGGCTCCTGTACTAGAAGACGGGCTTTATTCGCTATATAGCGATCGATGATTGGCTCCTGTACTAATAGACGGAGCTTTAAGCCGCGGTCACACTGGCCTTTTCTCCCCATAGACTTCCATTCATACGCACGCAAATGCGTCAGACCGGAAACGCAGGATCATGCGTCGGAGTTTGCTGCGGTGCAAAGTTCAAGCTTAGTGAACTCTGACCTGCGAAATCGCATCACTTGACTGCGTGAGACCAATCCAGGATCAAAACATGACCTCTCTGAACAGAAATTTAAAACATGGAGCAATCACTCGCTTTTTTAATGTCTATTCATCTTGTTTAATCCCGCCCCTTTTCGCAGCGCCGTACGCCGTACCACATTCAGTCTAGTGTGACTTCGGCTTTATTCACCACATTGACCATTACATTTTTCCCCATTCAAAAGGATATGTGACATGTCTTGTGTGTTCTATAGTCTTTGTTGAGGACCACTGCAGTAAGTGACTTGCCTGTTTCTTTCAAAAAGGCACTATTATCTAGTGCAACTTTTTATTTCTAGAAAATTCTGCACAAGTAATAATCCAGAAATCTGTCAATGTTAGGTTTATTATACATTATTTCTTAATGAGATTATAACATTTGATTTTATCCTATGCCTGTATTGTTCTGTTTTTGATATTGTTGTTAAGGTTTTTTTTGTTTTTTTTCCCCAGTGCAATGTGTAATTTTTTTTTGTTACTTATAATTCAGAAATTATTTGAAGTTTCTGTCTAACTTTCCACGCAACTTGTTATGGATATAATATCATTTGCATCATTTGTAAAATGTGAAAACTTGAACCAATGTAAAAATGAAGAATTTTCTTTCCTGATCGCTCACGTACAGTACAGCACAAAATGATTCGCCCTCCAGTGAAGTTAATTCTTTAAAAACAAATATATTACATTTACTGTATTGAAGTCTGTATTTATTACATAAATATTTATTATTTATTATTATTGTTTGATTATTTTTAACAAAAAAAGTTCACATGATTTCTTACAATATATTCTTTCTGGAGAAAGTCTTACTTTTACTTTGGCTGGAATAAAAAGTTTTTACATTAAAAATAACTCTAATTTTGCTCAATATTAAATTTTTTTCTGATTGGCTACAGAACAAATCACTTTTGTTCAATGACTTGCCTAATTCACCTAGTTAAGCCTTTAAATTATTAGTTATAACAAATTAGCTGTTAAATCTATTGTGCTTAAAAATCTCTCTGTTAAACAGCACTTGGGAAATATCTGAAAAATAATCAAAATGTCTCAGAAGGGCTAATCATTTTCCTTTCAACTGTACATCCTCTTTAATTAAATGTATAATAAAAAATTAAAAATGCAGTAAGTCTTACCCCTTCTGTGGGCAGGTGACCGAAGGAGGGCACATTGAAGAGATTCTGGATGAGGTCTGGTGAACAGGCCTGTCCCAGCCAGAGGAACATAGAGAGGCCGTTTTCCAGCAGGAACATCCCGGATTCATTGAGTCTCTCCTCGGAGCAGCGCACCGCAGCTGGCAGAGACTCGCTGGACACATCCATATTGTGCTGAAACACAGAGCAAACACATAAAGCATGATTTCAGCAGGCTGTGATCCTACATTTCGGACTTTACGAGCAAAATTTGCAAACAGCTTACACCAGTGAAAACCTTCCTGCTTTGGCATTACAACATTGCAAAATTGCTGGCCATCAAGGTTTTTCAAAGGCATGCAGTGCAGCATTATTCACTTGAATTCAATTCATTTTAATTTGTATAGCGCTTATACAATGTAGATTGTGTCAAAGCAGCTTCACATGGAAGTTTATAGTGAATTGAAACAGTGTCAGTTCAGTTTTCAGTGTTTAAGTTCAGTTCAGTTTAGCTCAGGTCAGTGTGGGTTAATAATCACTACTGAGAGTCCAAACACTGAGGAGCAATTCCATCAATGCACAGCTCTACAGATCCCGAACCATGCAAGCCAGTGGCGACAGCGGCGAGGACAAAACTTCACCAATTGTCGAAAGTAAAGAATTTAAAAAATCTTGAGAGAAATTAGGCACAGTTGGGCACAACCATTTCTCCTATGGCCATTAGCACTGAAAAAAATGTGGACATAGTGATTTTTGCACATTTTTGAGTTTAAGCATCCCTTTCAGACACATTCTAATTCAGCATTTATGGGAGGAGAGCTTTCAAATGAATCCTGCATAGTGATTTGCAGTACTAAGGTTTGCGGTTTCCCAAAAATCACAAAAAACATATACATTAATCATCTTTGTTGTGTAAAGATCATCATATTATGATCTTTTTTCATTTCATTACATTGGAATTTTCTTTCAACATTTAAAGCAAAAATTATTCCATTATTATTCCATGATCTTTTTTATGGGATGTGAGAATGTTAAAGGAAGACACCATGGGGTTATTTTAGTTAGGTGAACATTAGAGTACCATTATAGTCTGTCATTTTAATAATATCAAGTAATAATAATGCAATTTTAAACATCCAAAACGCCCAGTATTTAAGAACTGTTAGGTAAAATAACAATTACATGCACATGAAAATTCAGACATTACATTGAAATGTTCTTTTAACATTGAAAACACCCATTATTTTAACAATTTTATGGGTTTTCTCCATTCTGTCATTTCAAAAACATAATGAGAATGATTTTTTCTATGTTATGAACGTACTTGTTGTACTTGTTTATTTGAACTTCCATTTAAGCAAAAGCTATTTATGCATTTAAAAAAAAAAGCTTTTTTTATTTAATGCTTTAAGAATTACTTCTTAACAAAACACAGAAAATGTAAGTAAAAAATTAATAATGTTAATAATGTTTTATAATGTGTAAATGTGAAACAAAAATATGTATGTATATATATATTTGGTCCCACTTTATATTAGATGGCCTTAACTACTTTTGCAGCGTTTCCACTATCGCGCCTAAATCGAGCGAGACAGGGCCAGTCACGTTTCCACTGCCACTTCGGGGGCCTGATTGGGCCAAAGCAAAGCTTTCTCGGGGCCAGCGGCCGATCTTTTTCGGCCCGCCTAATACTGTACCTTGGGCCAAAGAGAGCCAGCTGGGGCCCCGAGCGGAATGAAAGAAGAGGCGGACTTTGCCCGAGTCTGTTAAAAATGGCGTGCCGCTATTACACTAGTTTTCCGATCGCACACGAGTACATGCGCCAATCAAATAAATAAATAAATAAATAAGGGAAAGAAAAACATATAGCTGGCCAGTTTAAGATAGGCTATTCCATAAAACACCTTATAGGCTAGGGGTCTTTTTGCTTATGATCGCCCTTATGTTTCCCTTTTAAATGTAAGGTGGTTGCATAAAATAATAAAGTTTTCCTCGATGTTTCAATAATGCATAATAATCTTTAAACAATTTTAAAGACACAGCAGCCAGTAAAGGTTGTCAAAAGTTTTGGTCAAGTTTAAAAGGTGTTTTTGTGCATGATATGTGAGCAATTAGATGTCTGTATGTGAGTGTGAGACCAGGTAAAAGAGTGCTCGCTTTACAGCTCTGTTGATGCCACGAGCGGCTTCTTTCTTTTTTTTCAGTAACGTGTCATTTGTTTGTTTCAGTTGTCTTCATTTAAATGTTTCGTGATGATGCAATGGTGTGCTTTATCTGCCTAATTCCCACTGTAATAGGGCGGGTTGTGTGACATTTGATTCAGAGGACGTTCTGGGGACGGGGTTTGCGTGACGTGCTGCAAGCTACTAGCCCAACAGTGGAAATGCAACATGATTTCGGCCTCACTACTCAACTTCCCAGGCGAATGGCTCGGCCCGATAAAAGCACTGGCTCGCACTGGCCCGACAGTGGAAATGCGGCTATTGTACTTGCATCAAAAGATGAATACAAAGTGCCTAAGTGTATCAAAATGTATTGCAAAACACTTCTGGTGCTCTTGAGGTGGGATGCAGGTTAGGGACAGGTTTGGTAGTATGAAGAGGTTTAAAGGTGGGTTAAGGTGTAAGGTATGATATTTAATCAATCAATTTCCGTGTAAGTACATATTAGTTAAGACCACCTAATATAAAGTGGGTCCCATTATTTATTCATTCAGCTTCCTTCAGTTTAGTTCCTTATTTATCAGGGGTCGCCACAGTGGAATGAACCGCCAACTTATCCAGCATATGTTTTACACAGCGGATGCCCTTCCAGCTGCAACCCAGTACTAGGAAACATCCATACAATCTCACATTCACACACACACTCATACACTACGGCCAATTTAGATCATCCAATTCACCTACAGCGCCAACTGCCCCAGACGGGACTCAAACCGGCGACCTTCTTGTTGTGAGGCAACAGTGCTAACCACTGAGCCACCATGCCACCCCTGGTCCCATTATTTTTTTACATTAACAATGCAACAAATAATGCAACATTTAAGGATTTGAGAACATTGTCCTAGTCCCACAGACATGTGATATTTTGCAGAGCTCAGTGTATAAATGGACAAACAGTACAGACAGTGTCTCACCAGCGGGATGAGGCGCGGGTACAGCAGGACCTGTGTTTCCTCCACACCCATAGCGTTGACCATGAATCTGTGAAAGGCCCTGTCGTCGGTGGAGAGCTCAGTGCTGCCCACTAGAGCCGAAGTCTTCAGCAGACTGTTCATGTAGACCGGAAACACCTTCATGGCATCAGGCAGAATCAGCTGGAGGAGAACAGACCAGAAGAGCTGTCAACTGCTGCTGTTGCTAACAAGGCTTTTTGGTCTACCATGGTGAACCAGTCATTTGTTGTTTTTGTATGTTTTTTTTCTTTATACAGGATAAAGAGTTAATGTATGTTTAGGTGAAGAAAAAATTTAGCCATTGTAGGACAAACAAATACTATGGAAGTCAGTTGTTACAGGTTTTCAGCATTCTTCAAAATATCTTCTGTGTTCAACAGAAGAAAAAAACTCAAAGGTTTAGAACAAGTAAAGGGAAAATAAAAGACGAAATTGAATTTTGGGGAGAACCATTTCGTAAGCACCCTTATGAAAGCATGACACTCATTTTTTGGTGAACTATACAATAGCTTCTGGATACAGCCTTTATGATGCAAGCTGAGACTGCATCTCATGCAAGCTGAAAAGCAATGTCAGACACAATGCACTTCATGGGGCTAGTGACATCACTGTGAGGGGTAGGGTTAGGTGAGCCTGATAAAAAGCATTGCATGCAGATTGACCCCTCTCAAACTTCGCTTTAAATTGATCTGAAGATGAGATGTAAAGTGACCTGGCTGACTGCTGACGGACTGGCGCAGTTTTTCCTGTAACAGGCCAGCATGTGAGCCGTCTGGTTGACCAAGATTTCCCTCACAGTCTTCATCGGCTGGTTGAGCATCGCCCGATACGCTGCAGGACAGAAAGATAAACCACAGTCACTGACTTGTTTATTCAATAATAGACCAGGTGATGCATGTTAAATCCATTGGTTCAGTTCCACACTGGAAAAACCTGCTCTGAACATGCTTTGTTCCACTTTAAAATCATTTAAAAGATATTAAGAAAATATTTTACATGTGATATTCTGTATAAAAATGAAAGAGAGAAAACAAACTAATATCTTTTTCTTCTGAAGACCTAAAATAATAATAATAATAATAATAATAATAATAATAATAATAATAATAAGGATGATGGGGGGGGGGCAAATGGAAAAAAATATACTTCCAGTTTTTTTTGAAGATTTTAAATTATTATTAAAACATATTTTGAAATTAGAATTATGATACAAACATGGTTATAAACTGTAAAGCGCTCATGTAGATTATTGTAAGATTTGCAATAAGTGTTCTGCTGACCTGATTTGGCAAAGAAGTTGATGAGAGCGTCAGTCTCACAGCTCTTGTAGAGCTCAGACAGCTGAGAGCTGCAGTTCAGACTCAAGTTGTGAATTCGCAGACGTCTCTGTCCTCCGATAGTGGTGTAGAGCAAAGCACACTGGGAAACAAGACCAAACAAAATCATTTGTGTTAGGGATGCAAAGCTCAAAAACAAAACTTTATGCATTTGGCCGAAAACAAAACAAAAAATGTTGTTTTTAATAATTATTTACTATTTTTTAATAAATACTATAAGGTACTATTGTAAGACCTTTAAAAATTTTAACTCCACTTCAATAACACTGATTAAAAAAAAGCACACAAGCTAAAAAAAAATGAACAAATTTTGATTGACAGATAATTTTTATTGATGAGTTGAGAGGCCTCCTTTTACCAGTGTTGCCATGTAGTTGCTGTTGCAAGCAGCAGGAACTAATATACAACACAGAAATGTCCTGTCTGTGTGCTATTTAAATGGAGTTTTATTTTTCGGTGAGCATGTGCAGTTCATGCATATATAAACTGTGTGTACATGGAGTGAGTGGAATATTGAGCTATTTTTAATTTTGACTGTGGAGCACATGCTAAAAAAATATTGCAGCGCAAGACATTAAAATAAATGGGTTTTAAAGCTTGAATTATTACAGTAATACCAACATCATTGTTACGGTTTACCTTATTATTAATTTTACTATTACAAGTACTGAGGAAAAGCTGAAATGCATATATTTGTCAGCCAATCACAACAGACTTATTTGTGATCTGACCGATCAGAGGAGAGTAGACTATTCTCTTAGGAGGGAGTGGTTTAAAGATCCCAGATGCTTAAACCAACCATTTCAGACAATGCAAGTAGTAGTGTTGTCACGATACTGGAATTCGGTACCAATCGATACTGAAATTTAAAAAATGTCCATTTCCTGTTACATTTGAGCATGTTCTTAAACAGCACTTGTGTTTATGTGCTCAACAGAAATAATTGTGATTGGCCATGAAGGTCATCAGTTCACCGAACTCACTACTGTTTACAGGGACACTGGAGCATTTCAAAATCACGTGGATCAGCTGGTTTGTCTATAAGCTGAAATAAGAGCAATCCGCTGATGAATCGCAGCTTTAAAATGCTCCAGTGCCCCTGTATTTGTGGTTACACTCAGTAAACAGCGATGAGTTTGATGAACTGGTGACCTTCACGGCCAATCACAGTCATTCCTGTTGAGCAGGTGAACACAACGGAAAATCAGCGCTGATTAAGAAAGTGCTGAACAGCGCTCAAATGTTTCAGACTTCAGTATCGATTGGTACCGATAATGAAAATGTTTTTGAAGATTTGTTCTCCTTGTGTTGTAATTGATCTCAAAGCTCCATGTGATAAGTAAAAGACTGACCTGCATTACCGCTCCAGACTCCTCACTGAGTGTGTCGTCATGTTTAAACTCGACCGTCACAGCCTTATCACAGTCCACCGCTGCCATCTCCACGTCTGTAGTGTTGTTCATGTACACGGCACCGAAGAAATCTGTCGCCCTGAAGCCTTTAATGGTGAACATCATACAAAATGTTAGAAGGAGGACAGTAAAGGCCCGTGCACACCGAGACGTTTTTTGCTCGCGTTTTCCGTTGACGTTTAACGCCTCGTGACTAAATAAAAGGCATCAATGTGATCGTGCACACCAACGCGCAAAATGGCAGGCGCAAAAGCGTCATTTTAAAAAAAAAAACGCCTCATGCTCGTTTTTTTGTTTTGACGCACCGTTGTGTAGCGCCATCTAATGTCAAGGAGTGATTTTGCATACTTTTCTGCTCGACACCTGTGAAAATCGCTTGGGTTTGAATCCGGAAAAACGTCTTGGAAAACGCTGACGATAAACGCAAACGAAAAGCGTCCCGGTGTGTATGAGCCTTAAGGGTTTTAAAATGTTTTTGGTCACTTTATTTTAAGCTATAATTCTCACTATATATAAAAAAAAAACATTAACTATGACTTTTGCCTCAATAAAACTTCAAGATTGTTGCTAACAGTTATTAAAGGGGACCTATTATGCTCCTTTTTACAAGACGTAAAATAAGTCTCTGATGTCCCTAGAGTGTGCGTATAAAGTTTCAGCTCAAAATACCCTACATATAAACTCTTTGAAACTGACCCTTTTAAGCTTTGATCATAATTGTGTCGTTTTGATGACTGTCGCTTTAAATTCAAATGAGATTGTGCTCTTTTCAAAAGAGGGCGGAGCTACAAAATGTCAGCATAGTGGCAGAATTAACATAGTAGTGTAAAGTAACTAATTACAAATACTCAAATTACTGTAATTGAGTCGTTTTTCTCAGGAATTGTAATTTACTAAGTAGTTATAATAATGTGTACTTTTACTTTCCCTTGAGTACATTTTTAGTGCTGTATCGGTACTTTTACTCCACTACTTTCCTTTAACCTGCAGTCATTACTTTATTTCTTCTTGTCTATGGGGATTACAAAAATCAGTCCTGTGATTCCTGTCCAATCAAAGCGCACATAGAAGGTAAATCGCATCCTAATAAACTACCTCATGACATGGCTGATTTATAATTGCAGCAAACTGTTTGGAAGCATTAAAAGTGTCTAAGAAGATGTCCAAAATCTTTACACGCATTGACAAAGAGACTGTTTAGTTGCATGTCACTGATGAGATGACAGATGTTTATTGTATGAAGACCGAAATGGCCTTAAAAACCCAGCAGGCACAAGACGTCAACATGACATCAGATTGACGTTGCACCCTTATGTCATGGGGACACTGCGATTTGTTTGGAAATGAAAATCAGGTTAACGTCAGGTCAATGTCCAACCTTAAACCAACCAAATATCAACGTCTAATGATGTTACAGCTTGAAATTGTGTGAATGTTACCACTATGACCTCTCATGGTTTCCGCTACATTCATTCTTCTATGGCGGGGCGCCACACCAAAATTCATCCCACCACAGCTACATTACAGCTTCTCATTCTAAACATTCAGTTGTTGTTTTTTTAATAGCGGGTTATAATCGCACCAAAACGTATTAAAAGGTGAGAGAATTATAACAGCACAAACTTTTCTGTAATCGTAGTAGTGCTGTGCGTTATTTGTTTAACACTTTAATGTGACATGCTGACTGACTGACAGGTGTGTGATGCGTGAGGCCAGCAAACACGACGTAGCTTACAGTTAAGATGAACACAGTTTTCATAATTTTACTTTACAGATACAGGTCTATGGTTCTGCATACAATGACTTCATCTTGCTGGAGTTTATAGCCGTTTCACTTTACTTCAGGACGCATTAATGCCGCTATGTAGGTCTATTGGACGCAATTATAAATATTCCTAGCAAATCTAATAAATGTTGGAGACATACTCGTTACAAAAACGCACTAACTCACACTTCAGCAGCGTTTATATTTGAGAGCGAACAAGAAAATCTGCACTTGAGCAGCGTATATTTGAGGGTGTGCAAAAAGTTTTGTGCACGAACAGAGGAAATCGGCGTGCAATCGAAGAGATTCACATGCTCGTATTACATGAATGTGATCTCGACTTGTAATACTGCACTCATGACATTTGTCATTGAAATAACGACATAGGTAGTTGCTAGATCTGAGTCTACCAAGCCTGCCGCTACAGCTGGAAAAAAATCCTAGACGTTGGATTTTGGTTGCCATAACTGATAAAAAAAGTCAGTATTTGACGTCAATATGACTTTGGGTTAAGATGTTGGTTCGATGTTGGATTTTGGTCACTTTCCAACACAATCTAAAATCGACCAAATATCAACATCATTTGATGTCTTTATTGGACATCAAAATAACGTTGTCCTTAAACGCTGGCTAGACATTAAACTTTGTTCACCTGACATTACAACCTAAATCTAACCTAATATTAAATGCTGTGTGCCTGCTGGGCAATAACTAAACGCACTACAGAATGTTACGTTTACACACACATGCATAAATTGCATGTAAAAGCATCAGCTTTTTACAGCGTGATTCTCACTAATCATGAGTACTTTTGAAAGGGCTACTTTTTACTCATACTTTGAGTAATATTTACTACAGACACCTTTACTCTACTTTCACTACATTTTTAAGCACGTAATAGTACTTTTACCGGAGTATAATTTTTAAGTACACTTTCCACCACTGAGCGTGATTATAAAAAAAATCTAATTAATTTCACCATTAGAAGCTGGTTATATTCACACACAAAAATTGGTACATAAACTAAAGTGTAATTTTTTTTTTTGTCTCAAATACACATTTATCTCATCTAGAATACAGTAAAAAATACGTTATATTGTAAAATATTATTACAATTGTTTCTGTTTTCTATTTGGATGCATTTTAAAGTGTTATTCACACCCATAATGCAAAGCTGATTTTTCAGCATCATTGCTCAGTCTTAACATAATCCTTTAGAAATCATTATAATATGCTGATTACTGATCAAAAATAAGATCTACTTTGATCAATACTGAAATCTGCAGAATATCTTTGTGCAAACAGATATTTTTCTGAACTCTACAATAAAAAAAGAGCTGGTTGCCTTGTGGGGAAAAAGTAGCTAATCACTATCATATTTTTGGGGATTGTCAGAAATTAGCCCTGCACTGGAAAGACATTAAAATACATTTAGATGCCATTTTTGAAGTAGAGATTGCTTTCACTTGTGAATCTTTACATATAGGTAATATACATTTAGATGGATGGATTAATAAAGACAAGAAACTTATTTATCCTTCTGGCAGCTAGTAAAAAAAGTCATTACAAAATATGGTTAAAATTAGAGTCACCTACAGTTAACGAATGGATTGATATAGTGCACACTATACAGTTGAAGTCAGAATTATTAGTCCCCCTGAATTATTAGCCCCCCCAATTATTGCTGTTTTTGTGTACTGCGCCTTTAAGGCTAGTCCTCCCCGCCCACCATTCCCACGTGCCGTTCAGCGTGCCTCAGTCTCTGCCCTCGGCTGCCTCAGACAACTGACAGACATAAAGGAAGCAGATCTCACGTAACGTTTGTGAGAAAAACTACAGTAAGAACTTTCCTAATGAGTATTTGATGCATTTGTTGTGGAGCTGCAACAATGAGCCACACACAATGTCGTCACAAAGTTCACGCACACACACAGACACACACACACAGCGCAGACACACACACACACACACATACAGCGCGCATTTAGCTTTGCACTGTCTGCAAACAAATGTGACAGGATACAGGTTAATATCCACTGCTGTATGGATATCTGTTACGTTAATGTACAAAATAAACCTGATTAAACATCCACAAACTGGGATTGAAGCGTCTTCTTTTATTATTGTTCTGACATGCGGCTGTGCTGATGAAGTAAAGCTGAAGTAAATGGCTGTAATTCATTACACACATGCTCTGTTTTAAAACATTTTAAACTTGTAAAACTCACTCTTGATCACATTTGATGATGATTGATGATCCTAGTAAACTGAACAGACATGTTATTTACGGTTGCTTTGCGCACGTCCTGTCTTGTGGATATGATTATACACGTTACTACTGAGACATTTTAATACGCAGCTGTCAATCAATATTGGTGGGCGGGGGGGACCGCACTCCTTTGTCAAGTTGCGGTCGGTCTCAAAACCGCTCCAATTGGTCCACCGTTTTTATGTTGTTAAATTGAATAAAAAAAAAGGACTGGGTGTGTTTATATCACCCCAATATGACGGTCTATACACTATACCTACACATATGTCTGTCCAAACAGCTTGAAAAGTAGATATTTCACCATAGGTGCCCTTTAAAACAAGACAATATGTTTTGCTTGTCTAGAAAATGCTTCCTGATTTAAAAATATTTAGATATCTGGACTAGAAACACTACAAAAAAATCTAAGTGAGAAAAGCTTTTTTTGCTGTATAGTGTTTTGTTTCTTTTTTTGTGTGTGTTTTGTCTATGCAATGCCAATGGTGATCTAAATGAGATACATTTAATGCATGCTTGCTGAATTTTTTTTTCTTTTGATAAAAAAACAACAACAACAACTATTACCTGTGCCAGTACGCACACGCATGATGGCATCGAATCCAATGGATTTCTCCACATCTCTCCTGAGGTCACTAAGAAAATGCTGGCCATTAACCTCAACCTGAAAATAGGTTTGACCACAAGAGGGCAGTAATTAAATGCAATACACCTCAGCATCTATTTAAGACAGTATGACAGGTTTGTGTGTTTCAGCATGTGTACCTGGAAGTTGCTGTACTTATAGATTGAGCCCCCGGTGTGTGCGGGCACGTCCCCCATTGTGGCGATATCCACATACTGATTTGGAAACAGAAAGAGGTCGACACAACATCCCTGAGCCACACAGTCTTTAGTGAGCTGCTCATACACACCCCGCTGAGGCTGGAACAGAGTCTGACCCACACACATAGACACACAGAGACACACACACACTTTTTTTGTCAAATATTTCCCAAATGATGTTTAACAGAGCAAGGAATTTTCCACAGTATTTCCTAGAATATTTTTTTCTTCTGGAGAAAGTCTTATTTGTTTTACTTCAGCTAGAATAAAAGCAGTTTTTATTTTTTTTCTATTTTAAGGACAAAATTATTAGCCCCTTAAACAATTATTATTATTTTTGATTGTCTACAGAACAAACCATCGTTATACAATGACCTGCCTAATGAACCTAGTTAAGCCTTTAAATGTCACTTTAAGCTGAATACTAGAATCTTAAAAAAATGTCTAGTCAAATATTATGTGCTGTCATCATGGCAAAGATAAAAGAAATCAGGGTAACACTTTATAATAACTACACACTATGAATCATTTATTAAGCATTAGCATCTAGTGAATTCATTATCTGTTAAGCATTAACTCTACAATAATAAGCAGTTTATAACTGCAGCTACAAATGCTGTATTATTGACTTATACGCACATGTATAATGTGCTTAATAGCTGTACTTTCATACTTTGTTAATGATTTATTTTTCATTACTAAATTAAGTAGTACATTATTAGCAAACCAGTTATTTAAGCATAGTAGCTGGTTTTTTTAAGATCATTCAGAATGAGTTAGTAAATGATTAATAAACTATTAAAATGAACATTTATAATTCTTATTTTTCAGTATACTTGCGTGTTATTATGTCATATTTTGACACTCCTGTTATTCAGCAATGTTTAAACTTCATAGAAATTTTAGATTGCAAAGATTATTATTTATTTGATACTAAGCCTTTAATTGTCATTTATAAGGGATTTATAAAGCATAAATAGTCCTCACTTTAGATTAGGTCACAACACTGCATGAAGTTGAGTTAATAAAGCATTTATTAACATACATAGTAACCATTACTATATGCCTGAATAATAAGTTATATAAACGTTGAATTCAATAGTTTATTAATCACTTAACAACTCATTCTGAATGATTTCAAAAACCTCCAACTACTCTTAAATACAAATGGTTTGTAAATAATGCAATCCTTAATTTAGTAAAGAAAAATAAATCATTAAAGTATGAAAGTACAGTTATTAAGCACATTATAAATGTAGTTATACGTCAAAAATACAGCAATTGTAGCTGCAGTTATAAACTGCTAACTAATGCTTATTAATTTACAGTTAATGCTTAACAGATAATGAATTCACTATTTGCTAATGCTTAATAAATGATTCAAAGTGTGTAGTTATTATAAAGTGTTACCGAAATCAGTTATTAGAAATGAGTTATTAAAACTATTATATTTAGAAATGTGTTGAAAAAAAATCTTCTATCTGTTAAACTAAAATTGGGGCACAAAACATAAGAAAGCTAATAATTCTGACTTCAACTGTATGTATATATATATATATATATATATATATATATATATATATATATATATGTATGTATGCATGTATGTATGCATGTATGTATGCATGTATGTATGCATGCATGCATGTATATATATACAGCCTCAACATTGTATCAATTTTTATTACATTCAATTTGTGTTCAATTCAAGAACACAAAAATGTACTGAAACCAACTCAATTTAAAATAAAAACAAAAATATAAAAAAATATAACTAGAATACAATAGCATCTTGGTCATATTAAAATTACACTCCTTTAAAACAATGTTTATTGTGAAAATCTGTCAAAAAAGGGTCACTTGTGTAATATTATTGCATGTACAGTATGCAGCTGACTCTTTGTGTGTATACGATCAATTCCGTATTATTTGACAAGGACAAAATAACATAATTGAAACAAATGTTCAAAGAAGACATATTATTGGTACTTTCACAGGCAGCTGGAAAAAGAACAGATCCTTTTTGAAAGGGAAATGTCATTAAATAACAAATATTTACCTTCTCCTTTTCTGTCCCCACTAGTTTTTTGTCGTCTCTGTTTTTCAGCTTTCCTGGAGCCTCTGCTGTTGGGATGGAGGAGTGGAAGATGAAGAGTTTCCCACTGCATTCAGCTGCCTTAAAAACAAACAAGAAATTCATTCATTCATTTTCTTTTCGGCTTAGTCCCTTTATTAATCTGGGGTCACCACAGTGGAATGAACCATCAACTTATCCAGCATATGTTTTACGCAGTGGAAGCCTCTCCAGCTGCAACCCAACACCGGGAAACACCCATACACTACAAAGAAATAAACAATCAAAATAAATCAAATCAGAAAAGCAACAACTGTGATTACAGATAACTTACATGTTTCTTTACACTTTTAAAGTTCTTTATAATACCATAAAATTACGCTTTACTTGAATATGCTTTAATCTACTTAAATATACTGTTGTTTTCATTTTTAAAGCATTATGTTTTGATCTTTAGACACGCTTTTACATCAATTCAATTTGTCATTATTCATTTTCCTTCAGCTTAGTGCCTTTATTTTCAGGGGTTGCCACAGCGTAATGAACCGCCAACTTATCCAGCATATGTTTTACACAGCGGATGCCCTTCCAGCTGCAACCCAGTACTGAGCAACATCCATACACACTCCGGCCAATTGGACTGTGGGGGAAACCGGAGCACCCAGAGAAAACCCACGACAATATGGGGAGAACATGGAAACTCCACACAGAACTGCCAGCTGGCCCAGCTGAGACTTGAACCAGCAACCTTCAGGCAATAGGGCTAACTACTGAGCCACCATGTAATTACGAAATTACACAAAAAGCACTCTAAAGGCACTCTAAAATCATAATAATTTTTCATTGTTTTTTTTTTTTTAATAACATGACGGTCACACTTTACAATAAGGTTTCATTAGTTAATGCATTTACTAACATGAACAAATTGTGAACAATACTTGTACAGCATTTATTAATCATAGTACAGCTTTTACTAATGCATTAATAAAATCTAAAATCATGCTTGTTAATGTTAGTTCACGCACCGTGAGTTACATGAACTAAAGGCTCGTACACATCGGGAAGCTTTTCATTTGTGTTTATCGTCAGCGTTTTTCCGGATTCAAACCCAAGTAATTTTCACTGCCGTCAAGCAAAAGATTATGCAAAATCCCTCCTTGACGTTAGATGGCGCTACACAACTAAAGCTTCTGACACCCGCTTGTAACCCAGAAGAAGAAGACAGAAAGTTGACACGCTTGATAAAGTTACTGGCGATTCGAATAAGCATGGATGGTTCAAGTTGCAGCTCCAGCTCTAGCGATGAATAAATGATAATTGTTTACCAATGCAATAAGTGCCTCTGGGCATCTTTTTTAATGTGTGCTCACATTGATTGTAACTTCAGCAGCTCTGTGGAGAAGGTTGCGTCTAAACAAAAAACGAGCATGAGGCATTTCTTTTAAAATGACGATTTTACGCCTGGCGTTTTGCCTGGCGTTAATGTGCATGATCACAATGGCGCCCTTTATTTAGTTAGTTAAACGTCCTGGTGTGCATGGGCCTTAATGATCAACAACTGTATTTTTATTAACTAATGTCAGCTAACATGAACAAAAACTTAAATGTATTGTTCATCCTTAGTTCATGTTAGTAAATGCATAATTTTTTTTAATTATTATATATTATTTATCATATAGAAACATTTTTATTATTATTTCTGCAATTTCAAGTAAACTAAAGTGTACTTGCTTTTCACTTGGGAGGTCTGCATGTCAAGTGCACTTGATTAAAATATCTGCTAAAGTGCAATGACCAAAAAAACGTAAGGTCACGGACTGAAAGTGTCAAACACTCATTAAAGAGATGTTATGAAATCCCCAGCACAGTCGCCAATAATGACAAGCGCTAACATCGTTGGATTTAACCAACAGCCCAAGAAACAACTTCGTGTTTATCAAACAAAGCCTGCTTGCGGTAGTAAAGTGCACTTTTGCTAAACAATATAAAAACAAACCTGACGTAAGAGGCAAAGTGTGCAAGTGCGTTTAGAAAGGGACTGATGTAATAGACATTGTTTGGTAAATAGTGGAGCTTCTTGGCTTTGCTTTGTTTTTACCTTTAGTGCCTCCACTCCAGCTTGGATGACGGGTGCGAAAACAGTCTCGCTCTCGTTGGTGTCAGCAAACATGTCAGGGATCTGATCTAAAAGGCTGAAGAAAACAAAACGAGCAAATTAACAACAAGAATAGGAAATTTGCTTCTAATCGAAACATAGAAAATAATGATAACAAGTAGGGCTGCAAAATTCTGGCTAAAAAGAGAATCCTGATTTTCCTTGCTTATAATCAAGATTATGATTTTCTCATGATTCTGTAGATGTAAAATAAAGGTTAATATGAATAGGCCATTGTTATTTCTATTTCCCAAACATATGGCAAAGCAACATTAAAAATATTAAGCCTGTGTAGGTCTACTGCTGGTTAAAATGATCAATTTTGTATAGAGTGGAATGGTGAATTTGAACAGACTTCAAATATGTCCTGTTTGGTAATGCATAGTAAAGTGACGACCTTAGAATACAACCATTCATGATCCTGAAGTTGAATCATTATGTTTGAGACATTTGCTTGTCCTTTGTCATTGAGAACATTATTTGACCATTTTATTTCACTGATAAAATGAGACATTTGTCATTATCAGATTCCCTCTTGTATTATATTCAACATTATATAGGCTAGAGTAGTTGTACTGACCCAGTAAACATTTATTTTCATGCACAACGCTTTGTGTTTGCTATGAAAGAAAAAACTAATTGTAATCAAACTTGTAATCATCAGTGGTGTAAAGTAACTAATTACAAATACTCAAAATACTGTAAGTAGTTTTCCTCAGGAATTGTAATTTACTGAGTAGTTATACAAATGTGTACTTTTACTTTCCTGTGACTACATTTTTAGTCCTGTATTTGTACGTTTAATCCACAATTTTACTTCAACCTGCAGTAACTACTTTATTTTTCTTGTCCATGGGGATTACAAAAATCAGTCCTGTGATTCCTGTTCAATCTAATCGCACATACCGTAGAAGGTAAATCGCATCATAATGAACTACCTCAAGACGTGTGCACTTTATAATTGCAGCAAACTGTTTGGAAGTATTAAAAGTGTCAATGAAGATGTTCAAAATCTATATGCGCATTGACCCAGAGACTGTTTAAATGCATGTCACTGATGAGAAGATGATGGATGTTTACTGGATGATGACTGAAATGGCCTTAAACACCCAGCAGGCGCAGGACGTCAACATGACATTTGTTTGACACTGAACCCTAACATCAAGGGAACTTTGCATTTTGTTTGGAAATGAAAATCAGGTTGAAGTCAAAACTCAACGCCAATGGGCCAACTCAGGCCAATGTCAATGTCCAACCTAAAACCAACCATATATCAACGTCTAATGAGGTTACAGCTTGACATTGTGTGAACGTTACCCCTATGACATCTACCAGACATTGGATTTTGGTTGCCGTAGCTGATGAATAAATGTTAGTATTTGACGTCATATATGACGATGGTTTAGGATGTTGGCTCAATGCTGGATTTTGGTCACTTTCTAACAACCTAAAATCAACCAAACATCAACGTTATTTGACGTCATTATTGGACATCAAAATAACGTTGTCCTTAGCTGCTGGCTTGACAGTTAATTTTGGTCACTTGACATTACAACCTAAATCTAACCTAATATTAATGCCTCATGATGTTGTGTCCCTTCTGGGCAATAACTAGATGCACTACAGAACGTTACGCTTACACACAAATTACAAGCAAACATATCAGCTTTTGACAGCGTGATACTCACTACTCTTGAGTACTTTTAAAAGGGCTACTTTTTACTTATTACTTTGAGTAATATTTACAACAGATTCTTTTACCCTACTTGCACTACATTTTTAGGCAAGTATTGGTACTTTTTCTTGAGTATTATTTTTCAGTACTCTTTCCACCACTGGTAATCATAATTTTAAAATGTGATGTAATCATTTAAATGATGTGCTTGCCGGTTTCACTTTCACTGCTGAGTGCGGCTCATGGCTGCCGTCAGAAAAAAAACATTCATGCAAATCATACTTCCCGCACGGCTCCCAATAGATCGCTCTGTGCAACAAACTGAACGTTATTTACCACTTTATTACCTGTTATTTACAGCCTATGCAAGTTCTGTTCACTAAAGTAAGCATCTTCGGCGGCCACGAGCGTGTTCTCTTGGTAGTAAACAAATAGCTCTCGGGTAGCTCACATGTGATTTCGCTGCCTCGAATACATCATTACATTAACATTTTTGGGTGAATTATATTTTATAAATACAGTATTTTAACACCATCTGGAGGTGTCCATGTTGCTGTGAAGACTTGGCCTTTCTGCTTCTCTCCTGACCTTGAAAATATAATTGGCTGAATCGTAGAAAAGCAGAATTAAGATCGAGAGTAGGGTCGAATCGAGATTGCAATTTTTTTTTGATTAATCGCGCAGCCCTAATAACAAACAAGTCTGTGATAGAATCCGGTAAAAAATGCTGGGTTTCACACAATTCCTTCATGTTGACCCAACACAATTTGATTAAGTTACTTTAATTGTTTATGAAAACTTAAGTGGATTGCAAACAATTAAGTAGTCCTAAAATAAACAAAATGTAAGAATTGTGTTGGTTCAACTCACATTAAGTAGTTTGAACAAGCAGCAAAAGTAGTTTGAGTGAATATGAGGTTAGAAAGTAACACTTGGGAAGTAATTACTGTAATTCTCGTCTCAGCAAACTCTGAGAATTTATTAATTATTCATATTTTCCATGGCAACACTAATTTGTGTGGCTTTTTGTAGTGGTGTACACAAAATAATTTATCGCTAACTTATGAATACTGAATCTGCAAAATGCATGTACTATTGACTTAAAGAGGTTATAATCTTAGAAACCAGCTTTTATTGAGTTTTTGATATATATAAGAGGTCATCGTAATTAAAGAATATCTTGCAAGTTTCACGCAGGAAATTGACCTTGTCACTGAAATAGTGGCTTTTATTGAGATCAGGCTCGGAAAAAGCCAGATCCTAGAATGTACCCATCTCTGTCATAGGCAGTGGTGGAAAGAGTACTGAAAAATCATACTCCGGTAAAAGTACTATTACTTGATTAAAAATGTAGTGCAAATAGTGTAAAAGTATCTGTTGTAAATATTACTCAAAGTATGAGTAAAACGTAGACCTTTCAAATGTACTCAAGAGTAGAGAGTAGTGAGCATCACACTGTAATACAACGCTGTTGTGTGTAAACGTAACATTCTGTAGTGCGTTTAGTTATTGCCCAGCAGGCACACAACTTCATAAGATGTTAATATTAGGTTAGCTTTAGGTTGTGATGTCAGGTAACCAAAGTTCAATGTCTAGCCAGCGTCTAAGGACAATGTTATTTTAATGTTCAATAACGACGTCAGATGACATTGATATTTGGTTGATTTTAGGTTGTGTTGGAAAATGACCAAAATCCAACATTGAGCCAACATTTCAAACCATCATATTGATAACAAATACTGACTTTTCTTTCATCAGTTATGGCAACCAAAATCGAACGTCT
>CAIGQZ010034999.1:11010042-11044366 GCA_903798205.1 Danio tinwini | reverse complement strand
TATGCGAGTTTCTGTTTTGAGTTTTTACAGCAAATGTCACATCCATAACGCTGGAATTGCTCAAATATATGCAGGTTAAATTTAATTTATTGTATAGTATTTTGTTTTGTGTGAATGTACTGTATACTAGACTATCCAATTAGTCAAGTTTAATTTAATGTACAAAAATAATTGCTGAAATAAAGTTTTTAATATGATATAGACATATAGACACCAAACACTAAAACAACAACAAAATCCACTTTTGAAATTAAAATGAATCAAAACAGCAATAAAACTGACTAATTTATTGGTGTCCAGTATGTTCCCATTTAAATAGTAAGTATATAATCACTTTACAATAAGGTTCATTAGTTAATGTTAGTTAATGCATTACTAACATGAACAAACAATGAACAATATATTTACTACAGCATTTGTTCATGTTAGTTAACGTTAATTAATGAAAATACAGTTATTCATTGTTAGTTCATGTTAATTCACGGTGCATTAACTAATGTTGACAAGCATGAACTTGGATGTTAATAATGCATTAGTGAATGTTGCATAATGATTAATAAATGCTGTACAAGTGTTGTTCATGATTAGTTCACGTTAGTAAATGCATTAACTAATGAACCTTATTGTAAAGTGTTACCAAGTATATGAACAACAGCTTTACTAAAGAATAATGAATAACACGACTATTATTTCATGTTTTAACAGTAATTGAGAGGAATTGAGAACAAACACCTATTTCAAAAGGCTCCTAAAATTATTATTTTTGTTGAACTTAAGTAATTGTTGAAAATTGAATGTTCCATGATGTCAATGTATTATATCATTAATTTCATGAAGATTAAATTTAATTTTAACCATTAAAATAGTTTAGAATTTTCTAAACAGAAAGAAAAAAATAGACTGCAATTTTTTTTTTTGCAAAAAGACAAAATAAACAACAACAAAAAATTATTTTAGAGCCCTAAATATTATTTTTTAAGTTAAAAATTACAATACCATTCATAAACGTTGTTCGTTATACGGCCAGATATTATTTAAGGCTACTTATTTAGGGAAGATTCAGTATCAAAGAAAAAAACCTGACTTTAGCAATCAAGCTGATCCCAGGAGTCTGAAGAGACACTATTTCAAGCACACCATCAATTTTAAGGAAAACACACATTTCATTCAGTAACAAACAGCAGAGCTCTGCATAGTAGCTGATAGCAGCCATCAAATACAAGCATTAGACACTGCCGTCTGCATCTGGGCTTTGTAGCTTTCTAATGCTACATTTACAAGACTGTATAACATGGTTTGAATCACTCACAGTCCATATAAGCTAAATCTGTCATTAAACCAGAGACAAACTCTCCAACGCAAATCCTATCAGGGCCAAACAGAGCCCATCCAATGTGTTTTTCATTAGCGAGCAGGAGCAGAGGAGAGAAATCAGATGTAATACCACAGGCTTATTTGGAGATCACTACCGGGCTGCTTTCAGAGTGAAGTCACAGCACAAACAAACTCTTAGGAAAAAGCAGAGGAGGGAGAAAAAGAAAAAAAAAAACGTCTGCAACAAAGTTAAACCAAAAATTATTCTGGCAACTTTTTTTGTGTGTGTTGTTTTTTTTTACTAGTCCACAGATTTTTCAACCGAGGCTCATTGTGGATATGTACCCAGGTCTACATTTCTGGGGAGAGTAAAATACGTAATCAGAGGTATGTCTGCTTGCAGTTTTTGTATTTGCAAATCCACCAGAGGCCGCTGTGTACATTTTTTTTTTGATGATCTCAAATTTCTTTAGTGCGCCCTCTTCTCCACTAATCCACCAGAGGGCGCTGTGCACATTTTTTTTTTTTGATGATCTCAAACTTCTTTCGTGCGCCCTCTTCTCGCATAAATCCACCAGAGGGCGGTGTACATTTTTGATGATCTCAAATTTCTTTTGTGCGCCCTCTTCTAGCATAAATCCACCAGAGGGCACTGTGTACACTTTTTTTTGATGATCTCAAACTTCTTTCGTGCGCCCTCTTCTTGTGTAAATCCACCAGAGGGCGCTGTATACACTTTTTTGATGATCTCAAACTTCTTTTGTGCGCCCTCTTCTCACGTAAATCCACCAGAGGCCACTGTGTACACTTTTTTTGATGATCTCAAATTTCTCTTGCATGTCCTCTTCTCGCATAAATCCACCAGAGGCCGCAGTGTACGCTTTTTTGATGATCTCAAATCTCTCTCATGCATCCTCTTCTTGCATAAATCCACCAGAGGGTCCAAAATACAATTCTGCCGACCAGGCCAGCTTGCTCTCGACTGACTGACTGACCGATTGACCCACCCACCCCCTTCCCCAAACTCATCCGATAGTGTTTTCAAAAACAACCTTAAAAAGAAAACATTGCGGCCATGTGATTTCACCACGTTTTCAGCCTGTTGTTTATTTATTTATTAAAATTGTTTTTGCTTTTGCTTTACCCGTCATCTTGGTCAACTCCTCCCATGTTCTAAGTCCATTAGCGTACTTGGCGAGCGACTGGGCAAACTGTATACACCGAAAAAGCAGTCCATATGGAGGTAAGCAGTCTGCAGTAACGCGAAAAGGAACAGAAGTCGCCTGCGGCATCATACCGCCTTCATAACATTCGTTTAACAGACGAAATGAAGCCAGACGTACCTCTGGATACTTATTTCGCGCTCTCCAAAAATGTGGATGGGGTACGCATCCACAATGAGCCTGTGTTGGATATCTTTATTTAATCATTCAGCCTATTTATTTACCTATGTAAATGTGTGTAATCATATATTTATTCATTTTGTATATTAACTTCAGTAATATCATTGACTAGCACGCAAATGTTTATATGATTTTTTTACAATACAGTTTGCAAAATGATATTTTCTGTCTTATATATCATATGAGAGACTTGCTTTGTGGATCTAATAAGATTTGGATTGTAAACCTTAAATAAAAGTTATTTTTTTATTTCTTATTTTAACTTTTCAAAAGCAAAATCACTCAGCATAAATCCAAAGATTTGTTTAACTAAATTCTGTGCAGAAAAAGTTAAAAATGTTTACAGATTCTGTCTGGCCCTGGTAATAATTTACAAAATAACTAGCAGCAATTAAATTGATTTAATTAAACACATTAATTAAATTAGAAATCTGTATAGTCCGCACAACTTCAGTTTTGGCCTAACAAATACATTTAACATCACAATACAATACAATATACAAAAAAACGTCTTACCCCATAGATTACCGACAAAATAAAACAATTTTGGCTGTAGAACTACAAGTAAAACTATAATTATATACATAAATAAAACATTGAAAAAAATACAACAGTTAATGTCATGAAAGTATGTCCACTATTTTGTAGTCATTGGTTTTATAAAGTTATAACAACCAGTATAAGAGATTTCTTTCCCTATCAAATATTTCTTTGTTCTGTGTGTACCGTCTACCAGAAGGAAGCTTTTCTCAGATACATGATATAGAGGGTGAGTGGAGTCCTGGACTATTTATGAGGGTTTTCTTGTAGTGTGGTTTGTATACAGATTTCCATATCAGCAAGAGATATTATAGGAGATAATACTTGTTCACCCTGGTATGTTCATGCCTGGTCTCAAAAATAAAAAATGAAAATTGCCTTTTTGATTATATATATATATATATATATATATATATATATATATATACATATACACTCGGGTTGATCTCTTGTAATTGACTATTTGTATACTGTTAAAAATATCCCTAAATTAGCAGTTTTATGTACTTTGTAATTCATGTTTTTATTTTTTATATTAGTTTCTTTATGCATTGTAGGACCATGGTCTTTTTTCCAACAACGTTTAACCTTGTAACATTTGAAAAGGTGACTTTTATGCATATTTTTATAGTTTAAAGTGATATATTGTCTGGGTTGGTGATGTACATTATGGTACAAAAACCCTGTAATAAGCTGCCAGTACATTTTCTGTTATTTTACAGACTTATTTCTCTAGATATAATTTCTTATACATTATATATTATTTCAAACGACTAAAACGTCAATATAAGTCTGTAATATAAGTTATAATATAACTTTGTTAAACTGTAGAGTTGAATTTTGAACATCAATAGTCGACAGAGCAGAGGTCAAGCTCCTATAAATCAATGGAAAACACTATATTTTTTTACAGTGTATCATTGTTTTTAAATAATAAATGAATTTTCAATATACGTTGAAGTGCACACTATAACAATATCGTGCATGTTCATTATCAAGACATATTGCATTACAGAATATCGACATATGTCTAGACCGTATAGACATTCCTCAGAGGTGAACAAAAGCTCACCTTTGAGCTGGCCGTCACCCAAATGCATGCTATAATTGGAGCCATGTGCACCACAAAAAACTTAAACACTTGAAAAACGTTGCAGGACTGTAGTTGTTCGACCTCCCGACTTCCTTCAGGCAGACATTTTCAAATGGTGAGATATTGGAATTGTTTTTTTTTTTGTTCCCTCCTCGCTTGTTCTCCTGTTACCATATTTGGCAGGGCATCGAGGCTCTCTTTTTTTTCAGCTGGATTCGTTCACATTCCAGGCTGATAGTAGCTGAGATGAACCGGTGTTCAGGAGAAAGTAGATTCTCCCAGAAATAAAAACTAAATTAAAAATAAAAACACCTGGAGCTGAGCGTCAGCGTGTGGGATGAGGGATGAAAGCAGCTCTAAATATATCTAGAGTCAAACCTGGAGCTTAAAAGTTTGTGCTGTTTAAACATTCAAATTCTAACGTGATGATCTACTCCCTTTGCTAACTTTAAGTCTTCTAGACAGGATAGAAACCGCAGATGCACATGCAAAACTGATTTAATGTTTGATTTTTTTTTTTTTACTCTCTGCACAATTCTTGTTTTCTGTCATTTTTCATGGATTGCATTTTAATGTTTTAGTTAAAAATCACAATAATTAGATTACATAAATGAATAAATAAAATAAAATATATATAAATGAAATAAAAGAAGAGCATCACAGTGGCGCAGTGGGTAGCACAATTGCCTCATAGCAAGAAGGTCGCTGGTTCAAGCCTCGGCTAGGTCAGTTGGCGTTTCTGTGTGGAGTTTGCATGTTCTCCCCATGTTCGTGTGGATTTCCTCTGGGTGTCTGAAGTCCAAAGACATGTGGTACAGGTGAATTGGGTAGGCTAAATTGTCTGTATAGTGTATGTGTGTGAATTAAAGTGTATGGATGTTTCCAAGTGATGGGTTGCAGCTGGAAGGGCATCTGCTGCGTAAAACATATGCTGGATAAGTTGGCGGTTCATTCCGCTGTGGCGACCCCAGATTAATAAAGGGAATAAGCCAAAAAGAAAATGAATTAATTGATTAATTAAATTTAAATAAACTAAAAATCGAATTAAGACATCTCTTATTGTGTGTTTTATTTATTTATTTATTTATTTATTTATTTTAGAAATTATGCGCTGACATGTTTTTTTCTAAATAACTTTTTCATGTTTTAATTACATTTTAATAACTAATCAAAAGGATCTTTGATATTGAAACAATATTTCAAATATTTTTACAATTTATGAGTGTATTGACACGAATGATAAAAGACAAAATCTGTGCTGTAATTTTTTTTCTGAATTCAATATAATAGTGCTCAAAATAATGCATAATAACAATTTATTTATTTTATTCAAATGTAACCAAATGAAATTAATTCCTAATTTTTGTAATAACAATATAAGTGCTGCACAATGAAGGTTTACTGTGTAAATTATAGACACAACTTGAGACAGGAGCATGATATTTAAAAAGTATATAAGAGGTATAAATATGTAAAAAAAAAATTTAATACATTTTTCAAAATGTTCAAAACTTTTTTTTTATTATAATAATTAAGTTGTGTGGATTATTATGAACTTCGGTGATGCAGTGGCGCGGTAGGTAGTGCTGTGGCCTTACAGCAAGAAGGTCACTGGCTCGAGCCTCGACTGGGTCAGTTGGCTTTTCTGTGTGAAGTTTGCATGGTCTCCCTGCGTTCGCGTGGGTTTCCTCCGGGTGCTCCGGTTTCCCCCACAGTTCAAAGACATCTGGTACAGGTGAATTGGGTAGGCTAAATTGTCCGTAGTGTATGTATGTGAATGAGTGTGTAAGGATGTTTCCAAGTGATGGGTTGCAGCTGGAAGGGCATCCGCTGCGTAAAAAATGTGCTGGATAAGTTGGGGGTTCATTCCGCTGTGGTGACCCCAGATTAATAAAGTGACTAAGCCGAAAAGAAAATGAATGAATAATGAACTTCATTAAAAACCTGAATGGATTAAAATTTTTACGAATAAAAACATATTTAATAAATTATTATTAAGAAATTATATAAAAGAAAAGGTATTTGTAATAAAAAAAATTACAGAAGAAATTAAATTCATTATCATACTTTTTTTTTCAGCTTAGTCCCTTATTCATCAGGGCTCGCCACAGCGGAATGAACCACAAACTTATCCAGCACATGTTTTACACAGCTGATGCCCTTCCAGCTGCAACCCACTACTAGAAAACATCCATACACACTCATTCACACTAATACACTACAGGCAATTTAGTTTATTCAATTGACCTGTACAGCATGTCTTTGGACTGGGAGAAACCAGAGCCCCACGCCAACACAGGGAGAACAAGCAAACTCCACACAGAAATGCCAACTGGCCCAGCCGGGACTTGAACTAGCAGCGTTCTTGCTGTGCTACCATTTCACCCTTAAATTCATTAATTTATAGAAACAATTCAGTATGTTCAAGTATTAGAGTTATTACACAAAATAATGATGATTTATCATTCTTCTCCCCCACACTTTCTTCAAATACAGACAGCAAACAACATATCTCAACTTACTTTGGAAGTCGGTCAAGCAGTGTCTTCAGCTCCTCACATATTAGTCTGACAAGCCCACTTTTTATGTTGTTGTAAGAGACATCGATCATGAAGATGTAGGCAGGAGGATTAGGAGGCTTATTATTCTTCAAGACAAAAAAAAGAAGATCACAGAACGACTTATGTTAGTTCATGAACTTCAAAGTGTGCTTGTTTTTACAGATTTCATAAACATTTGAGTCATATAATGTGGTAGAGAATAGATATAAAGCCAGCAAATATGTGAAAGCACATTATATGCATTAAAAAAAAGCTTTTTATATTAAGAAATGCCAAGATGAACACATAAGTTAGGCATAAAGTATATTCAGGTGGTTGTTATCACAGAATAAAGCCTGACATGAAGAGGAGCACTGTTGTATAAGACTAATGGACTCTATTCTGAGAAAACAACTGTCCTGGATGTACTTAATCCTGCTTATTACACAGCTACTTGCCACAAAGTATAAAAATTAGACACAAAATACTGTACTGAGCCATAATAATTTATTCATACTTTAATTAAATGCAAAGCTGACCGAAACTAAATGAGAGCTGATGGAGTATACACTAACCTGCATATTTTTCAGTCAAACAGACAAAAATGCAAATCTAACAGAAACTAAACCGGCTGAATAGAGCTGATGGAGCATATACTATCCTGCACATTATTTGGTCACAAGGTGGCGCCAAACAGTCAAAAATGCAAAGCTGGATTAGAGGATTAATTTGAACAGATTACTTATTCACCTTAAGTATGAGAATGTGGCTTAGCAAAATAACCATTGTAAATTTTGATTTCGCACTGACTTTAAAGGTTCTGTATGTAAGTTTTTGACTCTTCTAAAGCATAAAAATACCATTATATGTGTGCAGATATTTAAGAAACATCCCAAGTGAACACATATTCTGCTTTGAAAATGGTTTTTCCATGCCGGAGCGCTGTCTTTGTTTAGGTAAATTTTACCTGCACAATGCCAGTTTAGCCAATTATAATTCAGCACCCCAGGTTGTCTTGTTGGAAAACTGCGTATTTCATTCATTCATTCAGAAAGACTCTGAAAACATGCGTCCTTGACTGCAATGGACAGTATCAGACGTCGAAATGAGACTGATTAAGTTCCACATGAGGTTATTAATTAGCAAATGATATAAATATTACGAGCGTAAACATTAGGTGAGCAGGTTACATTGTAACCGCATGTCCTAACAACAAGCTTTGTGACGAGATATGCAGTGATGAGCAGTTTGGCTGTTTGCACCAGACGAAATACGACAGAAATTTAAATACAGCCATTCAGAAGCACAGAATATGCACTCACTCACGAAACAGTAAGGTTTATCTATTTAAACTTACATTGTTAGCATTTAGCACTGAATAAAGCACACGAGATTTACCTGAGGTGATCACTGTCATAGGTTTCTGTTGTTCAGCTGTGAGAAATAGAAGCCGTTTCTAATATATCAATTCGAGGTGTTGGTTAGAACCAAAACTCCTTTTAACATGGAGAATATTCCCTCTGTCGCGTGTCGTTGCTTTTATTTAAAACACCGTTTGAATCACTCGCTACTGTACTCAATCTGGCATCCCGGGCTTGCGTTTATTTTGATCCAGGAGTGCAATACCTAGTTCAACCACTGGGTGTCAAACTTACAAACTGCACCTTTATGTACTGGTAGTAATAAAGACCTGGTCAGCCCAGTCTACATGCAATATGTGAAATCTGCACAGTTGCACTCTCTTCATATAAGAAAATGCAGACACACATATATGGAAGTACTGCTGAGATGTAGGCTACTCTGTGCCAATTAATGTGAGCCGTGCCCCAACACGCAGACACATTTTTGTAAGATGGGATGATTTACACGGAACGCTTGTGAAGTAAAAGGCTTTTTTTATCATTATAAATAATCCAAAAAAATGTATTTCTGCTAAATAAGAGATGTAGATTGATTTTAAATCAATTTAATTCCTCAGAATACAGATGTCCTGTAAAGGTCTACATTGTTTATAAGAAAACTATAACTAGTGTATAGCTACTTATTTCAGATTTGTATCATTATCTTGTTCTGATAAAGAACTTTGACAACTTAGGATGCTTTCACACCTGTAAATCGATTTATTTGTTCTGAAACAGGGATTCAAATTGTTTACATTGTTGCTCTTTGTTCTTGGTGCGGTTCGCTTTCACACAGCAAAGTTTCTAAACGGACCAAAATAACTAAACAAGTCACGTGTGAGTAAACGCTCCTCACATTAGTCAGAGTTTCACGGTTTATTTTGCAGAGTCCCGCTCAGCTGTCGAGGGGGTGGTTTGGTGGTGTTTGACATGGTGCTTGCGACATGTCTAAAGAGGAGCTAGGAGTGATGTGGTGGAGAGGGGTGATGAGAAGGGTGTGCGTCGTATTTAAGAAACCGGTAGGGAGACGCGCGATTTCCGGGAGATTATCACTCGTTTGCGGGCATCCGGGAGTCTCTGTGCATTTGCGGGAGACTCCCAGAACTTCCTGGAGACTTGAGATGTCTGGAATGACCTCCCGCCCTACTCATAATTCTCTCTTCATATAGCCGTATATTACATATCCATAAAACACTGTGATATAGCCGGGCTCGGATCATATCGCTTTCTCACTACAATCGATCCGCTCCAGAGTTTGTTTCAATCGAGCCGAGACCACCTCATTCAGGCGGTCTCGGAGCGATTGCTTTGGCGCGGATCTGCGTGCGATTGCCCTGTTCACATATGCCAAACGAACCGCGCTAACTGGGCAAACGCGCCAGGTTCCGAAACAAAAAAACTAGGTGTGAAAGCACCCTTAAATGCAATTTATACTCTCTCTTTCTCTATAAACACAATTTTGGTTTATGTGTACAATATTTTTTTTATTGCAACATTGAAAAAATATATTTTAAGAAATGACTTTGATTACCCTTTAAATCATTTAAAAGTTTTTTTTATTTATTAATAAAAAAGTGTACTGTTCAATTAGTGTGTTTTTATACGTTTTTATACCAAATTGGTACAGAGAAATGTGTATTTTTACAGTTATTGGTACGGAATACTGAAATTTTGGTACAGTCTTATTAGACAGAGATCAAATAATGATTTACATGAACAATGACCACAAAAAATTTAATAACAGTGTTATATTATATTAGAGACTGTTTTTCTTAATTTCAAAAGATTGCATGTTCATTCTGAAAGTTGTATTGAATAAGGGAATATGGACAAATAAAATATGCAATGTGACTGCCAAGAACGAAACCGTTCTCAGCTGTTTCCAGGGGCAAGTCGACCCCGTTTGGACAAAACACACAGTACCTAATAAACTACACCACATACTTCTTTATCACCACATTTCCAAAGGAAATTCTGTTGGTGAAGTACTGCTTAAATTAAACATGATCTGTTAAGCCTGTATAAGAAGCTTTTGTATTTACAGTAAGTTCTCATGAAATCAAAATTTTGTACACAATATTTGACGAGATATTTTTTAAGATACTAGTGTTCAGCTTAAAGTGCAATTTAAAAGCTTAATTAGGTTAATTAGACAAGTTAGGGTAATTAGGCAAGTAATAGTATAGCAATAGTTTGTTCTGTAGACAATTGAAAAAAATATATTGCTTAAGGGGGCTAATAATTTTGACCGTAAAAAGCTTTTTAAAGAAACAAAAGCTTTTATTCTAGCCGAAATAAATAAATAAAATAAGACTTTCTCCAAAAGAAAAAATATTTTAGGAAATACTGTGATAAATTCCTTGATCTGTTAAACATCATTCGAGAAATATTTGAAAAATTTTAATAAAATTCACAGGATTTGATTTAATTGTGACTTTAACTGTACTTCAGTTTCTCATCAAATCTTCTGACCAATCAGAGGCTCTCTAGTGTTTAATAAGCTCCGCCCCCTTCAAGACATTATTTCTGATGCTGAATATTGAACATTTATTTAAACCAAAGAATGTTCAAACTAAGGAATCAGTATGTCAGGAAATGATCCATCCTATCAGGAAAAGGTGTACATGTAAATGTGGCTAATGATAGAATAACACTGGACTGAGTTTGTGCTTTTTAATGTAAAAACCGCTTTCATGGTCAAACAGCAACGAAAAAATACACGCCAAAAAAAAAAAAAAAAAAAAACATGAAAAGCATAATAGGATGTTGTGAACGTGGTTACCTTGCAATAATCCAAAGTGGCGGCAAACTCATACGAGCCCAAAGACAGTTCTGGTCTCTCATACAGATCCATTCTTCTCCCCATGTGGTCCAGATGCTGGAAATAATGCACTGGAACTAAAACAGAGGAAACACAAACTCTTTTAGTTAGCTATTATTTGATTGCGTCCACACAAATCAATCTAACTGTATGTTTACATAAACACAGTTTACACCAAGGGCGTAGGATAGGCATAAATGGAGGTGACATGTCCCCAGAAATATCCACTGATTACGGAATTGTCCCCACCACTAGTTTAATCACCTCAAAAAAGAATGCTCCATCAACTCTCACTAATCTAAATATTCAGAAAGGGTTAAATCACATTCTCCTCTTGAGTCCTATTTCCCCAAACGCATATGGACAATGTGATTGGCTGTAGATTTCTGCATTTCCTGAATGATGAAATAAACCCAAGTAGGTTTTCTGCGATGCAAGATTGATTTTCCATATATAAAGAGCAAAAGCAGTCAGGTATTTTCCAGTTATATGCAAGGCTCATTGTGCAAGGTGTGATGTGGGTGACAAGGCAGGTGAGGATGGCAGCAAAAATAGGTGGACGTTGTTTTTCAAAGAAAAGTGCAAGTCACAGAATTCATACATTTTGACTAATAAAATTAGCCATGACTTTTCCGAGACTTTATTAAATTCAGGCACAACTTCCATAATCCTATAGACCATTTCAATGTGGTCACGTCATTGGCTCATGAACATTTCCTGCTTGTTATCAAACTATTTCATAACTGTAACAGGAGCCAATTCAATCATAACTTAATGTTAAAACCGCTATCATGTGCGTAAAATAATGAAATTTGCCCTGCACGCTCGCGGTTTAGGGAAACTTTTTGGTGCGTTAATCAAGTCAATATTATTGTTCAATAGGTAATGATTCGCACTCATCAAGTATTTACTTCGTGTTGTTTTTATTTTTACATTCTACGGGTGACTCAGAAAACACAAACGTTTCGGCACAATGCCGAAGGCCGAAGGCCTTGTTGATAAATAATAACATTATTTATCAACATGTGGCTCTTTTTGGATTCTCAGAAGCTATAAAAATTAAAAATGTAAAACAGGAAATACATTGGGACCATTGTTTATGTTTACATCCCTCAAAATGGTCTATTCAGGCACAAGACCTTTTACTAATTGTAAGTTTAGAATCATTTATTGCATTATTTATACAATAAAGACTTTGCAGTGTAATTGTTATATTTATATTTACAAAACCACAAAGGATGCACTGTTTATTACACTTCCATCTTTGCTTTATTGCATTTATCTATGCTTTATTACATTTTATGCATAATTCACTTCCCTACAGAATCATCCCAATCTAAATTTATAAATTTGTTAACACTTTAGGGACCAATGCTCAATATTAAATAACTGCTTATTAGAATGCATGTTATTGAGATATTGGCTGCTTATTAGTTTCATGTAATGTCTATTTTATGTCATATTATTTCATGTAATGTCTACGTATATGTGGTAAAATAGTTAGAAAAACAATGCACGCTTAAATTCATTACAGCATATCATAAAATGGTCACACTTTATTTTAATGGTCCGTTTGTTGAATTTAAGTTACATTGCATCTACATGCCAACTAATTCGTATTAGATTATAAGTAGACTGTTAGGTTGGGGTTAGTGTAAGTTGACATGTGCTTGCAAAGATTCTTAGCGTCAGTTAAATGCCTGTTGAAGAAGCAATATCAGCAGATATTAAGCAGTCTACTAATGCTCAAATGTACCATCATCACCATTTTTATATCCATGTAAAATTTATTTAGAGAATGCTTGCACAGTAACATTTGGATGGTAGGGTCAGAATTTGGTGTTAACAACATGAAAGCATGGTTCCATCCTGCCTTGTATTAATAGTTCAGGCTGGTCGTGGTGGTGTAATGGTGTGGGGGATATTTTCTTGGCACACTTTGGGCCCATTAGTACCAATTGAGCATCGTGTCAATGCCACAGCCTACCAGAGTGTTGTTGCTGATTATGTCCATCCCTTTATGACCAGTGTATCCATCTTTGGATAGCTACTTCCAGCAGGATAATGTTATCTCGGACTTGATTTTTAAACATGACAATGAGTTCAATGTATTCAGATAGCCTCCACAGTCACCAGAGCACAACTCAATAGAGCACCTTTGGTATGCTGGAACGGGAGATTCACATTATGGATGTGCAGCTGACAAGTCTGCAGCAACTGCGTGATGCTATCATGTCAATCTGGACCAAAATCTCTAAGGAATATTTCCAGTACCTTGTTGAATCTATACCACAAAGAATTAAGGCAGTTCTGAAGGCAAAAAGGGGTCCAACCCGGTACTAGTAAGGTGTACCTAATAAAGCGGCCGGTGAGTGTACACTAAAGTATACAGAAATTTGTTAAACTAATTCCCATGACTCTTACAAAACATTGTGTTTTTTTTTTTTGCTTTTCCAAAACCTCCAGGCCTGGAAAATATTATGTAAAAATTCCATGACTTTTCCATGTTATTCAAGACCGTATGAACCCTGAAGTCACCTAAAGTCAAGTTCACTGCTGATTTGGTTGTTTATTGTTTTTATTTATTACCACATCAGCAACTTATGGCTATATCATGGCAAGATTATTTTCGATAAAAACATTTCATAATAATAACTACTCCACTATTCAATAAGACATTCATTCATTCATTCAGTTTCCTTCAGCTTAGTCCCTTATTTATCAGGGGTCGCCACAGCGGAATGAACCACCAACTATTCCAGCATATGTTTTATGTAGCGGATGCCCTTCCAGCCGTAACCCAGTACTGAGAAACACCCATACACACTCATTCACACACACTGATACACTCCGGCCAATTTAGTTCATCCAATTCCCCTATTCCCCTATAAAGTCCCCTATAATGTTTGGAATGTGGGGGAAACCAGAGCACACGGAGGAAACCCACACCAACACGGGAGAACATGCAAACTCCACACAGAAGCGCCACCTAGCCCAGCCGGGACTCGAACCAGAAACCTTCTTGCTGTGAGGCAACAGTGCTAACCACTGAGCCACAGAAATTTAAAGAACTTAATATAAGATAAAGAACTTCAAATTCCTCCTGGGGACACATTTCTAAATACATCCAAGTTCACTTCTGAATGACTGAATGAGTACATCATAATAATGGTAACTAGGACTGTCAAATTAATCAAAATTCTGTTTCAAATTCAGCCTTCAATGACCATGAAAATACGAGATAAAAAGATTGCGTCACATATCTCACTCCTTTTTCAGCCATCCACATTCATTCCTCCCCAAAGCCCAATGTTGCATGTTGAAATCAGTCAAATTTTGTATCACGACTTTTGCAGCGTGGCACGTATTTGATTTACTCAAGTGTAATAGGCTTCATCATGTTTTGTAAGTGAGAATGAGAGCTTGTGATTGGGTAGGTGAGTGTTGCATTCTTAGATCCCCATCAATGTCAAGAGCAAATCTACGCCCTTGGTTTACACTGAGTAATTTATAAGACTGAAGTTCTGAAAAATCTGTAGTCTGAGGGTTGAGCTGACCTTCATTAATGCAGCTGCAGAAGCTGCACTGGAAGCGTCGTCCTCCATCAATAAACTGCATGTAAGGACACATGTAGGCCTTGCAGCGGTTGCAGCGGATTGGTCCAGTCTCTCCATGATTTACAATGTACAGAGGAGTCTATAGAGAACAAGCAGAAAATGTAGAGAAAGAAAATACAAAGCCCTAATATCTTTACTGAAACATTTACAATACATTTAGCATTTACACTTTCAAGATGTTTATATGTAGTTACACAAACAATAACATTTAAAAGTTTGGCATCAGCACAATTTATTTTATTTTCTATCCATCCTTGCTGTTTATTTTAAATCCATCTATCTATCCATCGATCTATCTTATCCATTTATTGTCTATCTATTTTATTTATCTATCCATCCATCTATCCATTTTGTTTATCCATCCTCTCAACTTATCCATCTATTTGCTCAAGGCTCCATCTATTTATCTTATCCATCTATCGTCTGTCACACTAAAATGTAAGAAACATAAATATATATGTTACAGAACTAATATTTTAATTATGTTTTTACAATATGCAAAACATATGCATTCACTCATGTTGCAATATTCATAATTTGCAAAGCATATCTAAGAAATTAATAAATGGAAACATGATAAATGGAAAAAAAACTCTGAATTTTTAAAATCCCAACTACCTCATTTTTGGGCACAGTGGCGAAGGGTTTGATAATGGCTGCCAAAGGCACTTTGCACTGCTTTGCAAGGTCAGCAGTGCAAGGGAATGAATATGTTGTGCATCTCATGAACCTCGGGCTGGCATTCCCTTAAAACAAATTAAAAAAATTCATTAAGCAAACATGTACATCATTAAAAAGCCACTGTACAGTTAAAGTCAGAATTATTAGCCCCTGTATATTTTTCAGCAATTTTAAAACAATAGTTTTAATAACGTCTAATAATTTAGATTTCTTTCTTTTTTTCCATGATGACAGTACATACCATTTTACTAGATATTTTTCAAGATCCAAAAAGTGACATTTTAAGGCTTAACTAGGTTAATTAGGTTAAGTTAGGGTAATTAGGCAAGTCATTGTATAATGATAATGTTCTGTAGACAAACAAAAGGGCCAATGGCAAGCTTAAGAGGGCTAATAATAAATATTTTGGATAATAGAAATATTTTGGATATTTGTGGAAAATGTTTGACTTACAAGGGCACACTATTCTATTGTGTTTGGCAATGTGAGCACTTGCAATTCTTTTGGAAAGAATTAAAGGTGCAGTATGTAAGTTTAACACCCAGTGGTTGAACTAGGTATTGCACTCCTGGATCATAATAAACGCATGCGCGGGATGCCAGATTGAGTACAGGAGCGAGTGATTTAAACTGTGTTCTAAATGAAAGCATCGACACGCGATAGAGGGAATATTTTCCATATTAAAAGGAGTTTTGGTTCTAACCAACACCTCAAACTGATATATTAGAAAAGGCTTCAATTTCTCACAGCTGAACAACAGAAACCTATGACAGTGATCACCTCAGGTAAACCTTGTGTGCTTTATACAGTACTAAATGCTAACAATGCGAGTTTGAATGCCATTTTACATGATATTTATTGCCATATACTGAAAGCAAGTTCAGCTCAGACCTTGAAAATACAATAAACCGTTTGAAATTGAAGTTTAGAACTAAACACATATGAGTGATTCAGCATCTACATTTAATGAAGTTAAAGAGGGTTAACATGTATTAAATAGATTATAAACCTTACTGTTTCGTGAGTAAGTGCATCTTCTGTGCTTCTTAATGGCTGTATTTAAATTTCTGTTGTTTCGTCTGGTTCAAACAGCCAAATTGCTTATCACTGTGTATCTCATCACAAAGCGTATTGTTAGGACACACGGCTACAATGTAACCTGCTCACGTTTGTAATATTTATGTCATTTGCTAATTAATAACCTCATGTGGAACTGAATCAGTCTCATTACGACGTCTGATACTGTCCATCGGAGTCACATTTTCGGTCACAGACGCATGCTTTCAGAGTCTTTCTGAATGAATGAAATACACTGTTTTCCAACAAGGCAACCCAGAGTGCTGAAATATAATTGACTAAACTGGCATTGTGCAGGTTAAATTTACCTAAACAAAGACAGCGTTTCGGCACGGAAAAAAAATAACATTTTCAAATCCCTGTTTGCCCTAACATTTGTATTATTGGTCTTTCTCTAACTGCCTTGTCTCTGAAAACATATGAACAGAAGTTTGTAAACCTGTGTCTATTGCATGCAAAGCACATGATTGCCATTCATTGGAAAAGTATTCATGATCATCTTTGTCGCTCAAGATTAAAGAAATGTCTTCCTGTACAGCAACAGAAAAAGACTGACTTACTCATTAAAAAATGCACACATTTTACAAAAGATTTGTGACTTCTTCCTTCGTATTTTAGATAAGAATGGACTAACCGTTTAGCAATCCCAAACAATGTGATCATACTGTAAGTATTTAACGGTAGTTGACTGCGTTAATATGTGCACTCTGTTTGTTATGACTAGTGTGTGTGTGTGTGTGTGTGTGTGTGTAATATATTATATTATTATTATTATTTTATTACTATTATTATGTTTTGTTTTTTTGTTTTTGCATGTGTATGTATTTGTATGGCTCTGTCGGGAAGGAGTGGGTGTTCTTTGGTTGGTATTTGGTTACTAATACTGTATGTATGCATCACAATAAATAAATAAAAAAATTAATAGAGAGCTAATAATTTTGACCTTAAAATTGTTTTTAAAAAATTAAATACTGCCTTTATTCTAGCCGAAATAACAAATCAGACTTTCTCCAGAAGAAAAAATATTCTAGGAAATACTGTGAAAATTCCTTGCTCTGTTAAACATCATTTGGGAAATGTTTAAAAAAGAAAAAAAAATCTAATAATTTTGACTTGTGTATGTATATAGGATAATATTAAGAGTATAAAGTATTAAGCTCACCTTGGTCCTGTACGGTGAAATTTGTGGTGACCAGAGGCGGCACCTGACCTCTGATGTTTGTGACATACACCTGACCTCCTCTTTTAACCTGGTCATCCTCAATCATTTGCGTCTGAAAGAAACAACTCAGTGTCTCACTCTGAAGTGTGCATAAGTTGATGACATATTTTGTAAACCAAATCGTGGCATTACCGTGCTAGGAATAGAGTCCGGGTCCAGCTTCTTCTGAGGAGGGCCTGCCATTTGTGCTGGTCCTCCCGGAAAGCCTCCTGGGAAAGTGCCTGTTTGTGGTCCTGCCATCTGTGGTCCTGCTATTTGTGCACCATACGGGCCAGCCATCTGGCTCCCTTTAAATCACAGGTTAAAATAGTGGTTATTAAAGATTGTGAGTGTTAACAAACAGTAGTGAAGATATTAAGCTTTTGCAAACACAGACAATTCAGATGCAAATTCATACTATTGGTAGAGTCAATGCTGCTGTATTGTTCTGAGCTTAGTTTAGTGATGTATGAAATATTGGTGGCCATATCAATATCATCCGATAAATGCTATAATTTTATATTTTGTTATCGGTCTGACGACAAAATTAGTTTAGAGATGCATGAAATATCGAAGGCCATATCAATACTGTATTGGCTGATAAATGCTATTTTTAAAAATTTTCATTATCAGTCGTATAACAAAATTAGTGTAGTGATGCATAATATATCGCTATGTCAATATCAGCTAATAAATGCTATTTTTTATATTATCGTTATTGGTCTGATAACAAAATTAGTTTAGGGATGCATGAAATATCGAAGGCCATATTAATATTGGCTGATAAATGCTATTTTTTATATTTTCGTTATCAGTCGGATAACAAAATTAGTGTAGTGATGCATGATATATTGCCATATTAATATTGGCCAATAAATGCTGTTTGTTTATATCATCGTTTTCAGTTGGATAACAAAATTAGTTTAGGAATACATGAAATATCGGTGGCCATATCAATCACGGCCGATAAATGCTATTTTTAAAATTATTGTTCTGATAACAAAATTACACTAGTGATGAATGATATATTGTCGTATAAATATTAGGCAATAAATGATGCTTGTTTATATCATTGTTATCGGTCTGATATCAAAATTAGTTAGGGATACATTAAATATCGGTGGCCATATCAACATCGGCCGATAAATGCCATTTTTTATATTATTGTTCTGATAACAAAATTAGACTAGTGATGAATGATATATTGTTGTATCAATATTAGCCAATAAATTCTGTTTGTTTATATCATTGTCATCGGTCTGACAACAAAATTTGTTAAGGAATACATGAAATATCGGTGACCATATCAATATGGGCCGATAAATGCTATTTTTTTAATTAACGTTATTTGTCTAATAACAAAATTAGTCTTGTGATGCATGATATATTGGCATAATAACATTGGCCAATAAATGCTGTTTGTTTTTATCATCAGTATCAGTCAGATAACAAAATTAGTTTAGGGATGCATGAAATACTAGCAGACATATCAATATCGGCTGATAAACGCTATTTTTTAATATTATTGCTATTGGTCTGAAAACAAAATTACATAAGTGATGAATGATATATTGTCACATCAATATTAGCCAATAAAGCTGCTTGTTTATATCATTGTTATCGGTCTGATAACAAAATTAGTTTAGGGATGCATGAAATAATAGTTGCTATGTCAATATCGGCTGATAAATGCTATTTTTTATATTAACGTTATTTATCTGTTAACAAAATTAGTCTAGTGATGCATGATATATTGCCATAATAATATTGGCCAATAAATGCTATTTGTTTATATCATCGTTATCAGTCAGATAACAAAATTAGTTTAGGGATGCATGAAATATCGGCAGACATATCAAGATTGGCCAATAAATGCTATTTTTAATATTATTGTTATTGGTCTGACAACAAAATTAGTCTAGTGATAAAAAATATTTTGTCATATCAATATAAGCCAATAAATGCTGTTTGTTTATATCATTGTTATCGGTCTGATAACAAAATTAGTTAAGGAATACATGAAATATTGGTGGCCACATCAATATCGGTCGATAAATGCTGTTTTTAAGTTTAACGTTATTTGTCTGATAACAAAATTAGTCTAGTGATGCATGATATATTGCCATATTAATATTGGCCAATAAATGCTATTTGTTTATATCATCGTTATCAGTCGGATAACAAAATTCGTTTAGTTTTGCATGAAATATTGGTGGCCATATCAATATCATCCAATAAATGCTATAATTTTATATTATTGTTATCGGTCTGACAACAGAATTAGTTTAGGGATGCATGAAATATCGAAGGCCATATCAATATTGGCTGATAAATGCTATTTTTAATATTTTCGTTATCAGTGGGATAAAAAAAAATACTGTAGTGATGTATAATATATAATATATGCATAATATATCTCTATGTCAATATCAGTTTATAAATGCAATTTTTATATATTATCGTTATTGGTCTCATTATAACAAAATTTGTTAAGGAATACATGAGATATAGGTGGACATATCAATATGGGCCGACAAATGCTATTTTTAAAATTAACGTTATTTGTCTGATACCAAAATTTGTCTAGTGATGCATGATATATTGCCATATTAATATTGGCCAATAAATGCTGTTTGTTTATATCATCGGTATCAGTCAGATAACAAAATTAGTTTAGGGATGCATGAAATACCAGCAGACATATCAATATCAGCTGATAAACGCTATTTTTAATATTATTGTTATTGGTCTGAAAACAAAATTACACTAGTGATGAATGATATATTGTCACATCAATATTAGCCAATAAATGCTGTTTGTTTATATCATTGTTATCGGTCTGATAACAAAATTAGTTTAGGGATGCATGAAATATCGGTGGCCATATGAATATCGGCCGATAAATGCTGTTTTTAAAATTAATGTTATTTGTCTGATAACAAAATTAGCCTAGTGATGAATGATATATTGTCATATCAATATTAGTCAATAAATGCTGTTTGTTTATATCATTGGTATTGTTCTGATAACAAAATGAGTTAAGCGATGCATGAAATATCATCGGTCATATCAATATCGGACGATAAATGCTAGTTTTAAGATTTTTCTTATCTGTACGATAACAAAATTAGTTTAGAAAAGCATGAAATAATAGCTATTATAATATGTCGATATCGGCTGATAAATGCTATTTTTAATATTATTGTTATCTGTCTGATAGCAAAATTTGTTTAGGGATGCATGAAATATCGGTGGTCGTATCATTATCGGGATACATGAATTATCAACAGTCATTAAATTCTATATCATATTCTATTTTGTGAGTAAAGATGCTAAAAGTTCAGCTACCACAAATGAAATGTATTTAAAAATACAGTATAATCTAAAAGAAAACATTTCTTTTAAACTGTTACTATATTTCACTGTTACTATATTTAATGTTTTAATATATTTTCGATCAAATAGAAAAGCGATAAGATAGTTGAAAAAAGTTTTTTTAAATCTTATTAATCATTATAAGAATTTAATTATAATTATAACCAGTGGAATAAAAGGTTTTAAAAATCGAAAAAGGTATATCAACATAAAAATAAGCATTACTTTTAAATTGTAAACACTTCAAATAATTTACTTTTCACTACCACAAAAAAAAATTATCTCAGTTTTTACCTGGTTGCTGTGGATATCCTTGTGGCTGGTGGACTACTGATCCAGGCGGGCCAGACATTCCCATTGGTGAAGCTGGCATAGATCCCATTGTGGCCATTGGTGGAGGAGATCCTAGAGGAGACGGCTGCTGTCCTGGTGGAGAAAGCGGTGGATGTCCCATCACAGGTGGAGGTGGTGAAGTTTGAAAATGTGGTGGTGCTGAGTTTGAAGGAGACTGCACAGGCCTTTGACCTAAAAATTAAGAAGGGCATAAAATAGGTTGATTTGCTTTAAAAGAATATAAAACGCCTACTCAAGGTTACCAAAGTCAAATATAAGACTTTTCTAGATAAGCAAAAAGGTGCGCTTTAATTTTGACGTCAACACCAAATATAAATCACAGGTAAGACTTTCTCATATACAGCCATTGACTAGAATTATGCATTGTAGGCTTTACATTATAAAAAGAAATAACAGATAAACCGAGGTTGAGGTTCGGTCAATTTTCCTAATGGATAAAAAGCTCTCGTTAATAGTTCAACATACTTTTTCTTTCGTAGGCTACTTGATATAAAACATACGTTTAACCAAAGGAATGACATCCCACCCTACTCACTCCCAATTCACACAGGGCTTCAGCGTCAAAGCTTGATGAAGGGCTTGTCTGAAGTTAGGGCTGATGCGAACTTCATAGCAGAGCCAGCCAATAAAATTAGTCCGCAATCGGCTACTGTATAAGCTCGGGTATTTGCATAAAGCGATCTGATTGGCTGAGGCTTCCATTAGCGCTTGAAAAGTTGAGAAATTCCCAATTTCTGCAGCAAGCAATGCCACTGAAGCGGTACCGACGGATCCACAATTCAGTTCGGCGATGCTTGACATCACCCATTCAAAGTGAATGGGAAGCGTTGACGCTGACGCCCCGTGTGAATGGGCCGTCATAATTCTCTCTTCTTATAGCCATATACACCTATTACATAACCATAATACACTGTGATATAGCTTGGTTCATTAGTTTGTTGGATCATATTGCTTTCTCACTACAATCGATCCGCTCTCAAATTTGCTTCAACCGAGCCAAGACCACCTCATTCATGCAGTATCGGACCGATTGTTTTGGTGCGGACTGAATCGCGATTGCGGGTTCACATATGACCAAATGAACCGTGCTGAGGCGGCAAATGCACCAGGTTCCGAAACAAAGGGATTAACAACTAATGATTTTTTTTTAATGGCTCGGTTAGGCCAGAAGAAATTGTTTTTACTAGCCCAAATTGGTTATTTCTTAATTGTAAACATACACATTTTTTTAACATGATTTTTCTTTAAAAAATATTTGACAAGCTTTTAGAAACTATCCTAAACTAAATGCACAACATGTCAGTGTCCTCACAATTTATGGTCTATAAATACATTAAAAACATTTGAACAAATGTTATTGTAAGGAAGATATTAAACCATATTGGTAAATAGAGTTCTGTTAAAAGTTTTATTGAGTTGGATTGTTGGTGCTACAACTGGGTAGCTTTACATGGACATATAGGAAAATCAAGACTCTTTTTAAATGATTTATGACCTACAACACAGTGTTTCTGTGACTTGGAAACCCTGTTTACACTGCCAGTAAAATGTGACCCAATTCTGATTTTTTGCTCATATGTGACACAGATCTGGGGTGCTTTTCCCAAACAACAACGTAACTCACGGCTGAGCATAGTGATCATAGTATGATGCATCTTTTGGGAAAAGAACGATGTAGTGACGAGTGTTTTCCAAAACCTGTAGTTTCTCTGTCGCAGATCCATCGCTTGAACCATGTTAGTAATAGCGTAAAACGGCCATAATGATGCTCTAAACAGGGTGTAGTAACTTATTTAGAGAACAACCCCATCATTTATTTGTTCAAATTATATTGTTTTACAAAACAACACATTTAAAATTAAATGCAATATTAGTTTTGGTAAAAACATGCATTCGCTTTTTTTATATTAATTTAAATATATGTAAATGGCACATATAGGGCCTGTGTTTGCTTTACTAATATTATTGAGAAGTTGAACATTACATATTCTATTCTAAAACATAAAATCACTTACAAAAGCAAACACTATTCTAATATCATATATAAATCATATAAATATATAAATAATGAGGCTATTTATTATAAATATATTTACTTTAATAATAATATTAATGATGATGATGATGAAGATGATTATTATTAAATAGGACATTGTTTATTTATTTATTTATTTATTTTTTAAGTCTACTTTTACAATTTGACACATGCAAACCACAGCAGAAAGTTCCAACCAACAGACTCATAGACAGTACAGATACTTAATAAATAACCCACTATAAAACAAAACAATTGACGTATGCTATACGTATGCTTTTTATTTTCACAAGCTTTGGAGACCTAACATAAATTCTGCTTTTAAATAAAACTGAACTGTAAAAATACTTTGAAAGCAAATTACACCTAAGAGAGATTACTTTAATGCTTTTTTATTTTTAATAATTCCAACTTTGAATGTTAGAGTGTTCTAAATGAATAGGGCATAGGGGGGATAAGTGGGAATAGAACACAGCCAGGAACTGTTTCTAACTACAACTCCAGAGGTGTAGTTTAAAGTGCTCAAATATGCAATGCAGTTTGCGAATGCTCGTTGGAATGATGGATTTGGGAAACAGCAAATCAACAAACTATGTTTGTAACGATGGAACTTGCGACCTTAGTTGGCTAACAATGGTTTTGGGAAACGCACCCCAGATCTGTTCTATGACTGGGTAAACACAAAAAAAGCATGCATTCGGATATTCAGAGACGACCTCCTTCATATGTGGAATAAATCTGATATAAATTGGATATGTGACAATACGACTATCATGTAAACAGGCAGATCGGATTTATTGAGGCATTCCATTTTGTACGTCATTAAACTTGCAACAATGTGGTACTTCTTCATGGTTTAATGACATAGAAGGAAAAGCGTGCGTGATCATCCTAAAATTTCTGACCCACCACTCCTCATTAAAGCCCGCCACAATTTGCTTCCACCAGACCTGAGATCTCTCACCCACAAATTCCTCTGAATGGTGGAGGACACCATATATAAACCACAGGCGCAAGCTGCGATGACAGCCCTTTCCCCCTTCCTCCACCTCAAAATCATTTTAAAATTGGGTGAACTTTGCATATTTCGCAGAGCTAAAAGCAAGACAATTTCTTCCATCAGTGCCGCAGATGCTGGAACCCGCCTTTAGGCATGCGGAACATGGTAAATTGTATGCCAAGTGTAAACACGTGAATCAGATAAGGGTCACAATTAAAAGAACGTGTAAACAGACAGGCAAAAAAATCAGATATAGACAACAAATCGAAATTGGGCATCAAAACCTGACAGCGTAAACGTGGCCTTAATGTCTAAATATTTTGTTTTTTAAATTTAGGACATTTTAACACATTTTAAGACCTCGCGGACACCCTGCTTACCATATCCTGCAATATTCATAGCACTCATTTGATTGGCCAGCTGCTGAGTTGGAGGCGGGGCTTGTGCCTTACTATGAAAAGCACTTGGAGGAGGCTGACCATAAGGGGACATGGAAGGAGATGAAGAAACTGGAGGAGGGAAACTGATAGGAGCACAAAAAATAAATTAGACACAATATAGTAAAAGAACTTTCAACACGGTTTTATTATAGAGCATTTTGGGGGATGTAAACAAAAACAATGGTTCCAACTTATATCCTGTTTTACATTGTTAATTTCTATCTATACAGAAATTAACAATCCAAAAAGAGCCACACATCTATAAATAATGTCATGATAGCTGATTTAACATTACGTTATGATTGAATTCCCCTTTGTTAAAGTTATAAAATAGTCTGATAAGCAGGAAATGTTCATGGGCCAATGACATCACCACATTGAAATGGTCTATAGTGAATTAATTTTTACCCGTGTGGATGGGCACCGTTCTGCTGAATGTTAGTGCCATACTGGCTGGATACGGGTGGTGGAGGCATCCCAGATGGAGAGGAGGCAGGAGGCTTGAGCACACCTAAAAAAAAATCATAAATTACAGGATTTGCAACCACTGTATAAAAACAATAGAGTAAGGCTATGTGATTTTAATCATTTCTGATAATATGTAGAGTAATTGCTGTTTTAGCAATACATGTATGCTAACTGATAATACAGAGAAAGTCGATTTGCAAAAAAACTAAAAAACACTTTCAACTTGGAACAGATTTTTAAAAAATGGGTTTTCATGCATTTTCATTTTAGTTGTTTGTTGCTGTTCAGACCATCTAAAATATTCAGATATCAATTGGATTTGGACCAAAAAATTAAATAAATAAATAAATAAATAAAAATCTGATTTGTGCCGACAGTCTAAACGAGGTTTAAAATAATGCAATGACTTGACAATTAAACATCATAAAAATAATCAGCACAAAAATCACACTAGACAAAAAATTACATAATTATTATTATATTATAAAAATGTAAAAAAAAAAAACAATGCCAATAATGCACACCCATTTTGTGCAATTACTTACATTTTAATTTTGGCTTAAAGTGATTATGAATAAATCATAATAAAGTTACAACAAAGACTGTACTGTATACTGTTTCTTTTATTTAAAAAAAAAATAGTGCAATTGCACCCCAATGGGGTGAGCAAAATAATCTAGTTGTTTCATTTTATATTAAGATTATATTGCTTACCCCCTTGGCAAATGATCTTGCTTGTTTCAAGAAAAAAACTCACTTAATTTTTGGCATATTATTTCTTAAAACCAGACGATACACTGCAAAAAATGCTTTTCTTAGATTTTTCTTAGTCTTGTTTCTAGTCCAAATATCTAAAAATTCATAAATCAAGAAGCATTTTCTAGACAAGCAAAACATATAGTCTTGTTTTAAGAAATAATATGCCAAAATTAAGTGAGTTTTTTTCTTAAAACAAGACAATAGGCTTTGCTTATCTAAAAAATGCTTCTTAATTTAAGAATTTTAAGAAAAAGAAAAGCATTTTTTTGCAGTCAAGCACATTCATAGGTATTCACATAAATGCAGCCAGTTATGTCTTGATTAAATATAAACAGTTGGTACAGAAACTGGATGAGTGAAAGAATTGTATTTAATTTGGTTATGATGCCCATCTTAATCATATTAAATTATCATTATAATGACTTTTGCTATAATCAAGCAGCTTGAGGAAAGGTATTATGAGGAAAACTATAACAAAGAGCAGTTTCCTTATTGGTTATTGTTCATCTGAGGCTTTGCTGACAGTATATTATTGCTACAGTATATTATAAGAACAAGATGAAATATGCAAGTAAACCAAAGCAGGTTTATTTTACCTGTCGGAGGGGCAGAATAACCCTGTGTTGGAGATCCATAGGCCCCATAATGAGACTGAGGTGGGGGGTTTCCGAAACCAGCAGCATATCCCCCCATTCCAGCCTGGGCCTGGGAGTATGGAGGGGTGGCGACATAACCTTGCTGACTCATCTTACTGTTATACCTCTTTCATTCCAGTCTGGCACAAACAAAAGGTAACCTGGAATAAATGCAAGTATACATTGTATTATACATTGTAATGCACTGTAGTACAGTATATGTACTTACTATAGTATTTACAGTTAATTATGCATGTTAGGCATAGTATGCATATTTATTATGCAAGTTAGGCAATAATAAACATGCAATAACCCCAAACCCTAACCATATAGTAAATTAAATATAATTAATTAATACTATTAACAGTATTAATAGTATTGAAAGCATTAACAATATTAAATGAATAGTCAAACTGCTACAATGGTCACCTTAAAAATCAAGTGTAGTCTAAATTTAACATTGAATAATAGTACAGTTCAAATTATAACTCCATATTTACTTTGCTGTGTTAGTAAAACATTCAAAAGAAGTGAATGGAAGTCAAAAGTAGTTTGGTGATACAGGTAAGATAATGAAATCTTGACTGCTGTTTAGAGTTTAGCTGATATCATTAGCTTAACCCTCGCACGTGTGATCAGAACTTTGTCACTGGACTAAGGTAACAGCCGTTTTATGATAACACAATCAGAAAAGAACACATACCGGTACAAATGTTAATGTCGTTGTTTGCTTACAGTTTTCAAATTACTTAAATGCAAGAGTTTGCATACAGTAATTTACTGCCAAAGTAATTAAATGGCTTACATTGTAATAACTGTACATCTTCGAATCCGTATATGTAATTAAATCATGCAATGTTATTATACCAACCTATAGTATATGAGCTATTAAACTCTGTGTTACTTAAAAATATATAGTTTTAATAGTGGTTATGAATCTGTAAAAAATGACTGATTTTAATGGTAAAATAAGCAAAATTACCCAAATAAATACTAAGCAATGTCCTCTGGATTATTATTATTTTTTAAGTTTGAAGACTAGTACCTGGTCTTCATAATAATGACCGTCACGAATGACCCGGTAGAGATTTCATGTCAGTATTTCTTCTTAAGGGCCTTTAATATTCCTCGCATTTAATTTATTTACTTCATCACACAATATTTAGTACAGTAATGCCATAATAGAAATGCTTGAGTGATACACAAGTGAGAGAGCTGGACTAAAATGGCCTAAAAACAGCATAAACTTAAATAACTACATGAATGTGCATAAAAAAAGCATTAACTTTTAGACATTAACTATTATCTTTAAAAAAATGTGGTTCATGCACAGAATTTCCCATACATTAATAGGTTATTCTTACTTTGTGTTCATTTTAAATATTTTTTTACTCTTGAGGTTGATTAAGCTTAAGTTTGATGTTGTTACTTTTTTTACATTATAATCACTAACATTGTCAGTAATAATGGGCCTATAGTGTGCAAAGTTATCAAAATATTAACAAATAAATGTAAAATTACGAACCAAATTCCCCAAATAAATACTAAGCAATGTCTTCTGGATTACTAAATGAAATAAAACAATCTGAACACCGTTTGGTCATCGTCTAATAATGACTGTCATGAATGACCCGGTCGAGATATCATTATTTATGTCAGTATTTATATTGTCTTATTTATTTATACTGTCAGTATAATTTATACTGTCAGTATTTATTCTTAAGGGCCTTTAATATTCCTTCTATTTAATTTATAAACTTCACCACACAATATTTGGTACAGCAATGCCATAATTAAGTGACAAACTTGTAAAACAAATGGCCTAAAACAGCATAAACGTATAGAACTACATATGAAAGCATTAGCATTTAGATATTAAATATTATTTTTGAAAAATGTGGTTCGTGCAGAGAAATTCCCATACAATAATAGGTTATTCTTACTTTCTGTTCATTATAAATATTTATAGTTTCTAGACCATCATGTTACTCTTGAAGCTGATTAACAAACATGTTGTTATTATAATCCCTAACATTGCCAGTAATGATAGGCCTAAAGTTATCAAAGTTATGAAAATGATAACTAATAAATGTAAAATTATAAAGAAAATTGCCTAAATGAATATTAAGCAATGTCCATGATTATTAATTTTTTTAAATCTGTTTGGTAATCATCTAATAATGACCGTCACAAATGACCCGGTGGAGATATCAAGTTAGTATTTCTTCAAGAGGCCTTTAATATGTCTTGCATTTAATGTATATACTTCATCACACAATATTTGGTACCGTAATCCCATAATAAAGATGCTTGAATGATACACATGTAAGACAGCTGGCCCAAAATGGCCTAAAAACAGCATAAACATATAGATCTTTATATGAAAGCATTAACTTTTAGACATTAACAATTATCTTTGAAAAATGTGGTTCGTGCAGGGAATTTCCTATACATTAATAGGTTATTCTTACTTTGTGTTCATTATAAATATTTATGGTTTCTAGACCACCATTTTACTCTTGAAGCTGATTAACAAGCATGTTGTTATTATAATCCCTAACATTGCCAGTAATGATAGGCCTAAAATTTGCTAAGTTATCAAAATGATAACTAATAAATGTAAAATTATAAAGAAAATTGCCTAAATAAATATTAAGCAATATCCTCTGGATTATTAAATTTAAAACAAAATCTAAACACTGTTTGGACTTTTTCTAATAATGACTGTCACGATTAACCCGGTGGAGATATCAAGTTAGTATTTCTTCAAGAGGCCTTTAATATTTCTTGCATTTAACTTATATACTTCACCACAAAATATTTAGTACCTTAATGCCATAATAGAAATGCTTGAGTGATGCACGTGAGACAGCTGGCCTTAAAACCCCATAAACTTAAATAACTACATAAATGTACATAAATGAAAGTGTTTACTTTTAGACATTAACTATTATGTTTAAAACATGTGGTTCATGCAGGGAATTTCCCATACATTAAAAGCTTATTCTTATTTTGTGTTCATTATAAATATATTTTGTTTCGAGAACATCATTTTACGCTTGAAGCTGATTAACAAACACGTTGTTACTGTTTAATGACAGGCCTAGAGTTTGCAAAGTTATCAAAATAATAACTAATAAATGTAAAATAATAAAGAAAATTTCCCAAATAAATATTAGGCAATGTCCATGATTATTAAATTAAAAAAAATCTGTTTGGTAATCATCTAATAATGACTGACATAAATGACAAAGTTGAGATTTCCTTTGATATTTCATTCATTCAATCATTTTCTTTTCGGCTTAGTCCCTTTATTAATCTGGGGTCACCACAGCGTAATGAACCGCCAACTTATCCAGCACATGCTTTTACGCAGCGGATGCCCTTCTAGCTGCAACCCATCTTTGGGAAACATCCTTACACACTCATACACTATGGACAATTTAGCCTACCCAATTCACCTGTACTGCATGTCTTTGGACTGTGGGGGAAACCGGAGCACTCGGAGGAAACCCACGCGAACCAGGGAGAACATGCCAACTCCACACAGAAACGCCAACTGACTCATTTGAGGCTTAAACCAGCGACCTTCTTGCTGTGAGGCGACAGCACTGACTTTGATATTTCTTAAATTTAATTTATATACTTAACCACACAATATTTGGTACAGCAATGCCATAATAAAGATGCTTGAGTGATGCACATGTAAGACAGCTGGCCCAAAATGGCCTAAAAACAGCATACATGTATAGAACTACATATGAAAGCAAAATTAAATATTATTTTTGAAAAATGCTTTAAAAAATACAATAATAGGTTATTCTTACGTTGTGTCCATTATAAATATTTATGGTTTCTAGACCATCGTTTTACTCTTGAAGCTGATTATCAAACATGTTGTTATTATAATCCTTAACATTGCCAGTAATAATAGGCCTAAAGTTAGCAAAAATAATAACTAATAAATGTAAAATTATGAACAAAACTTTACAAACAAATACTAAGCAATGTCCTCTGGCTTATTTAATAAGAAAAATTAACACTAGTACCTGGTCTTCATCTAATATCGTCTGTCACGAAAGACCCAGTTGAGATATCAAGTTAGTATTTCTTCAAGAGGCCTTTAATATTTCTTGCATTTAATTTATTTCAGTAAACACACTATATTTACTGCAGTAAATCCATAATAGAGTTACTTGAGTGATACACATATAGTCAATGTACAGTTTCAGCCACTGCCCTGAACTGCCACGTCAAAGACTGTTATGACAGTCACAGTCAGACCTGTATTAGCCTATAATCCAGCTGACTTTACTGAATAAAGTCCACATTGAAGCATTTGAGTCCACGCCACGAAAACGATCGATATATTGATACGCAAGCGCGTGCACCAGCTGTCACCACAGCGATACAAAGTTACGAAATACCTCCTGCTACACACGGAAACGATAAACTTACAAAAGCTGCGTCCAGAATAACGCTTTCAGGCTACACTCTAAACACGATTGCCTTCATGATAACATTATAGGTTGTGTTTGTTTGTTGGTAGATGGCGAAATGAGAGAGACTTACCTGTAAGAAATTGATGAAGAGCGTCCTTTCCTCTGGTGATGTTGAATTGCGTGCCGAAAGTGCCACGTCAAACTCCAGCACAACACCGGTGTGTGCGTACACAGCGTCACAGCGCGCGTCCGTCCTGCGCATGCGCACACTGAAGGGAACCACTACACGTCAGCAGGCATACAGATGTGCGTATAAGCGATTGGCATTCTGGGCTGCCTTCACAGAGGATGATGATATTATGATTGAAATGAGCTGATTGTAGGTTTTACTTAAAACAAAAACACTTCAATCATATACAGATATATACTGATGGGTCTAAAAATCCAGAAAATAGGTATACAGCAGCAGCTGTTAATATTCCTAATCACAAACACAGTGTCTCAAAGAGGTTAAGTAATAATATATCAGTATCCACTACAGAATTTATGGCAATTTTAATGGCAATTCAATTCAATTCATCTTTATTTGTATAGCGCTTATACAATGTAGATTGTGTCAAAGCAGCTTGACATGGAAGTTTATAGTCAATTGAAACAGTGTCAGTTCAGTTTTCAGTGTTTAAGTTCAGTTCAGTTTAGCTCAGTTCAGTGTGGTTTAATAATCACTACTGAGAGTCCAAACACTGAGGAGCAATTCCATCAATGCGCAGCTCTACAGATCCTGAACCATGCAAGCCAGTGGCGACAGCGGCGAGGAAAAAACTTCACCAATTGGCAAAAGTGAACCTGGAGAGAAACCAGGCTCAGTTGGGCACAACCATTTCTCCTATGGCCAAACGTCTTGTGCAGAGCTGCAGTCTAGGCGCCGGAGGCTGGAGAACGCTGGAATCTCAGCGAAGACTCGTCTGTCCTGGAGCATCACAGGAATCAGTCTCATGCTCTCCACCATGACCACCACAGCAGCAGCTCAGGATACGGCCTGGTCCAGAAACCTTGGGATCATCTCATCGCTGGTCTTGGATCACATCAGTGGCACTGCTATAGTCTGAGGGCCTCGAGATGAGTACCCCCAGGTGGAAATAGAGAATAAGGAGAATATTTAGCGTAGCTGCTGTTCATAGTGTATAAAAACAAAAAGAAAAAAAACTGTGTGGGGCACATCCTGTGTCATATCGCTATGTAATGCACTGAGTGTATGCTTTGCTAAAAAGATAGATCTTTAATCTAGTTTTGATTAATGCAGTGGGTGGAAGAAAATCGGCCCATAAGTGTGGTGGTATGCGCCGACTCATATTCAGCATCAAATAGTTTATTGTTAGTATTAATATTAATAGTTTATTATTACAAAACATTAATGAAATAAATCACAGGGGAATAAAGGTACATATTTTATAGATTCCTGGCCATGTAGGAGTAGAAGGGAACGAAGTCGTAGATAAGATGGCAAAGACAGCATTGAGGATAGATGAGGTGGAAATTGAGGTTGCGCTATGTAAAAGAGAAATAAAACATAAATAAATCTGTTATTAATCTTTGGCAAGAGGACTGGAATTCCAAATCAAAGGGAAGACATCTTTAAAACATATGAAATAAACAGGGAAAGAAAGGAAAGTATATGGGAACAGAAAGGAAGACACTGTCATAACCAGACTCCGTATAGGTCACTCCAATTTAAATAGCAACTCAAAAGTTGTCTTAAAGCCCTGGCAACATTTGATTTCCAGGCTATAACAGCACAATCAGCATGCAACCCTTGATGGAGCAGCCAAATATCGTGTGATTTCGGGACCATGTCCCACGGTTAGGTCCAAATTTCTGTTTTTAAGTGCAAAAAGTAAATTATTGTAGCGGTTCTGATTTCCTATTTACAAGTTGTGTTTCTCTATTCATGTGTCAATATACAGGTTATGTAGTGCAATAACACATCCTTAAGTTTGTGATGTCTGATACAGATAATTTAGGTTTAAATGGCAAGAGTTTCTTTGTGGACGTAAGTAACACTGTTATTTATGTCCCACTGCTAGACAAACCTTATTTTTCTCTTTCACATTAGTTTTCAGTGTTTTGAAGATTAATGCATATTGCCAATAATAATAAAAAAAATAAAAAATTGTTAAACATTTTGCTTAAATTGAAATTTTTTTGCAAAAATTAAAGACAAAATATGTTTGCAGTGCACATTAACAAGGTCATAGTCAGATATATTTAAAATAAACCAGATTAAGCCAGTAAATCTAGCAAATATTGTTGTGTTACTTTTGACCCAACCGTGGGTTACTTTCATCCCTGCTGACGGGGTCAAAAGTTACAATGTGCAACCTTTGTTTAAAGTGAAGTTATATTGGAGCTGTTCTACAAGGACACAAAATAACACCTGATTTTGATAGACCACTGTTATTAACCACAGCAAAAATACATTTCTGCTAAAAAAAACTTTATCTTTTAATATTTATTGTTCAAATAAATACCACAGAAACAGCTTCAGTCTGTTATTGTCAGTCTGTCAGTCCCAGAACGTTCTCTTTTAGGTTATTGTTACAAAAACCTCCCTGCAACATTGTGAGAAGATTCATTTTTGATAACCCAAAGAAACCTATGGAAACCCAAACCCAAAGAAACCTACGCTACCACTTAATGTCCTTAATTTGTTCCCAAAACATAACCTAATGGGAACCATGTATGGGAAAGTTACAGGAATGGACCATATGTGATATTTGCATATAAATAATTGCATTTCAATAAATATCATTCATTCATTTTCCTTCGGCTTAGTCCCTTTATTCATCAGGGCTCATTACAGCGGAATGAACCGCCAACTTAGCCAGCATATGTTTTACACAGTGGATGCCCTTCCAGCTGCAACCCATAACTGGGAAACACCCATACACTCTCACATGCACACACATATACTACGGCCAATTTATTTTATTCAATTCCCCTATAGCGCATGTTTTTGGACTGTGGGGGACACCATAGCATCCGGAGGAAACCCTATTATAATAACTAACTTATATTAATTAACTAATATAATATAATATAATATAATATAATATAATATAATATAATATA
>CAIGQZ010034999.1:10990913-11010032 GCA_903798205.1 Danio tinwini | reverse complement strand
TAATATAATATAATATAATATAATATAATATAATATAATATAATATAACTTTATAGTGCTTTAGATCTTCATGTTTGGTCATACTAAATTCATGGATTTTGTTCCTAAATTCACCAATAATCTGATAAGTTTGACCCAGTGAATGCAATTAACAGTATTTGACAAGTAGTAATTGTAAATAAAAATGTAGAGATGTATCTAAACAGCTGATAACTATAGATGTTAAGGTTGAGAAATACTTTTCAAATGAGTTAAATAGGCACAATATGTTGTTAAATGTCATTAAAATGATAAAAGTAGTCAAAAAATCTACTTAGCAATCAAATTTCCCCATGTCCGTTTATTTATTTATTTTATTTACGTTCTGTATTGTCTAAAATTTGTGATCATAGGGATATTACTTTATATTATTAATGTATTTGCATATATTTATGTAGTTTAATTATTGTTTCGCTGTTTAGTTATTGCTGAAAAGACTGTAATATGATTGATATACCCAATCATAGTTTGGTGCCCAAACTTTTCGTATGAAGGGCCAAAAGCCAAATGTCATTGATAGCCGTGGCCAAAGGTAAATATACCAAACTACAGTATATAACATTAAAGTAGTCATGGCTAATTTCAAAATCAATAGAAAACCTTACTTTAAATGGTATTAACTAATGCAGCATAACTTTTTAAATGATAACTCATTGCATTAATAACATGATTACATTTATAACATATATAAGTTCAATGCTGAATACAAGCAAAATCTGCCTTTGACTTAATTTGCTCACCAAAGTCTCTGGATTATCAGTATGTACTGTTTGTACAAAACCAAATCTGGTTCATTTACACCATTTAATTGAAACATTTACTTTCAGTTAGCGTTTAACAATAAAACAAACAAACAAACAAACAAACAAACAAAAAAGGGTTAAATTAAATTTGAATTGACATCCTTAAAACCATTCCTATCATTCTCCCTCTCTTCTCAGATGGGATGGTGGGGCAAATTAAAGGTTACCATGGGCCAACTTTGACCCCTAGTTTGGGGTAGAGTCTATCGGATATGCCGCCGGCCGGAAGTGCAATATGCACATTAATATAGCAGCATTTTTTTATGACACTGTATAACAATGATTAATATTTTTACAGTACTGTGATGGTTGGGTTTAGGGTAGGGATAGGCATTAAAAAATAAATTTGATTGGGTAATTTAATAGATAGCATAAATAATACTCTGTACAACTACTGTTTTTACATTACTGTAATAGTTGGGTTTAGGGTTGGGGGTAGACGTTAATACAATAAATTTAATAAATAATATAAATAATTCTCGTTAACTTCCGGCCGCAACCATATCCAATCTAGCAACAACTCTGGGCATCTCTGCTTTAGATAATGCCACATTTCAGGCCACTGTGACTATAGACCATTTCAATGTGGTCATGCCATTGGCCCATGAACATTTCCTGCTTGTTATCAAACTATTTTATATATGTTAAAAGAGGGAATTCAATCATAACTTAATGTTAAAACAGCTATCATGACATTATTTATCAATATGTGGCTCTTTTTGGATTCTCGGAAGAAATAAAAAATATAAAACAGGAAATACGTTGGGACTATTGTTTTTGTTTACATCCCTCAAAATGGTCTATATGACAACATGTAGGTAATGTCTCCACAGTGTATTGTAGTTAAAGTTAGTTCATGATTAGCAGCACATGCATTAACTCATTAGTTCATAATAAAGTAATGTTTAGTTTACATATTAATACATCATTATTCATGTACTGTAATTGTAAAGTGCAGGGACGTGCAGAGACCTTTTAAGGGGCAGGGGCTCAAGTGAAAAAAGGTCACTTTTTATTAAATAATAATAATAATTGTACTTTAATAAATAAAATATAATAAAGGAGATTTCATCCTGAATTCACCATATACTCACCCTTAAAAGGATAGTTCATTTAAAACTGAAATTCTGTCACCATTTACTCAACTTTTACTTGTTCCAAACCTATTTGACTTTTTTTTCTTTTGTCGAACACACAAAATAATATTTTGAAGAAAGCAGGAAACCTTTGGTATTTGTTTTTAAAACCAAGATATACCTCAAATTTAGTTTTTTATTGTCTGACAGGGAAAGCTGTCCTTAAAAGAACACGCATTAACATATACATATATTATATTATTAGTAGTATTTTAAAATGTATTATTATCCCCAGGAAAAAGGGCACTTTCTCTCCAGGAGAAAAAAAGAGCAGGGGATCAAGCACCCAAAGCCTTCACCTCTGCACGCGCCTGGTAAAGTGTTACCTTTTTTCAGTACTCACGACGCTTTTTCGGACGTTTTCTTTAAGCACCGGATAAGTTAGAGCAGAGTTTCTCTCCTCAGGATGGTCTCTGAAGCATGACGCAGAAAAGAGGGCCGGACTCCAGCTGTTGTGCTTTTCCACCCACTGAAGAAAGCCTCAGAAACTGCAGTGAACACAAACTCGCTTTCTGTCAGACTGGAGGATCTGCTTGACGATGGGAACCGGAGAGTTCGTGTGCGTGACGCTGCGCGGTGGCGCGCCGTGGGGATTCAAACTCCGCCAGAGCGCGCACGAAAGCCAACATCCATTCCAGCTGCTTCAGGTGAGAAATGACTCTTTTTATGATTCTACAATCCAGTAAAACTATCTGTGGCCAGAGATCTAGTGAAAGTGACGAGTAATGTATTTATTTATTTGTTATTGTGCATGAATAGCTTCACTGGTTCACTTTCTCAAGATCTTAAACGTGGTTTTGGATATGTAGAACGGGATGCCAGCTGACTGACCAGATAAAACAAACAGCCTGGACAGACTATACAGAGCAGTAAACCATGTTTAGGTTCGTTTGAGTAGTTTTTTAGGGCAGAATGATATATTTACTTTGTGATAAATGTAAGTTTACATCTGATAATAAATAATGTGGTACTTCTGACTCGCTCTTATTATGATTCAACAATAATCCAGTTTACACTACCTACCTGTGGGCACAGATGTAGATATGTGACGAATAACAAATGTATTTATTTATTTGTTATAGTGCATGAATAGCTTCACTGGTTCACTTTCTCAAGATCTTAAATATGGTTTTGGAAATGTAGAACGGGATGCCAGCTGACTGACCAGATTAAAAAAAACAGCCTGGACAGACTATACAGAGCAGTAAACCATGTTTTAGGTTGGTTTGAGCAGCTTTTTAGGACAGAATGATACATTTGCTTTTTGATAATAGGTTTATATCTTATATTGATAAATTCCTAATTAACTCACTCTTATTATGGTTCAACAATAATCCAGTTTACACTACCTGTGGGCACAGATCTAGTGAGAGGTATGAATAATGAATTTATCCAATTCTTTATCTGTTATTGTGCATGATTAGCTTCACTTGTTCACTTTCGCAAGATCTTTAATAGGGTTTTGGGAGTTCTGTGTTGCCTAGAAAGAGATGCCAGCTACATTAAAAAATGCTGGGTTTCACACAGTCGGTTTGTGTTGAGTCAACATGAAGGAATTAAATTTCTAAGTATTAAGAATGAACTAGTTTTACAAATTTAGGTTGATTGAACAGAAAACAATTAAGTAAAAAAACAACAACAACTCGATAATCCTTTTAAATAAGTCGTTTGAACAAAAAGCAAATGTCATTTATTTAGTGTGTCTTACCAGATTTTAAAAAGCGACTGGACAGACTATACAGAGCTGTAAACAACATTTTAGACTTGTTTACGCAGCTTTCTTTAACGTCAGAATGACAGATTTGCTTTTAGATTTACATCTTGTAATCACAAATGTGTGGCTACTGACTCTCTTTTATTATGAATCAACAATAACCCAGTTTACACTACCTGTGGGCAGAGACCTGGTGAGAGGGACGAATATCTGTTGTCTTTTTTGATCATTATTGTGCATGAATATCTTCACTTTCTCAAGATCTTTAATGTGGTTTTGGAAATGTAGTGTTGCCTAAAAAGGGATGACAGCTGGCTGACTACATAAAAAACAGCCTGGACAGACTATACAGAGCAGTAAACCATGTTTTAGCTTGGTTTGAGCAGCGTTTCAGGGCAGAATGATAGATTTGCTTTTTGTGTAAGTTTACATCTTATAATAATGAGTTTGTGACTCCTGACTTGCTTTTATTATGAATCAACACTCCAGTTCACACTGTCTGTGGGCAGGGATCTAGTGAGAGTGACGAATAATGAATTTATTTGTTATTGTGCGTGAATAGCTTCGCTGGTTCACTTTCTCAAGATCTTTAAATGTAGGTTTACATCTTGTAATAATGAATATGTGACTCCTGACTCTCTTTTATTATGAATCAACAATAATCCAGTTTACACTACCTGTGGGCAGAGACCTGGTGAGAGGGACGAATATCTGTTGTCTTTTTTGATCATTATTGTGCATGAATATCTTCACTGGTTCACTTTCTCAAGATCTTTAATGGAGTTTTGGAAATGTAGTGTTGCCTAGAAAGGGGTAGATGTAGGTTTACATCTTGTAATAATGAATGTGTGACTCCTGACTCTCTTTTATTATGGTCCACTGTAAAACATTATATGATCAATTAGTCCTGACAGCATATGTTTTGGGTCATTGTAACTTATTAAACTAAATAAATCATGGTCTAACTTAATTTTATAAGTTAAGCAAGCTGTTTTAAGTCAGTTTAACATAATATAAGTTCAATAGACTTATAAGGTTAATTTAATTCAGCTTAAAATTTTAAGGCAACCAGGATTTTTTTTACAGTGCAATAATCCAGTTTACACTATGGGCAGAGGCCTGGTGAGAGTGACGAATATTTGTTGTCCTTTTTATCATTATTGTGCATGAATATCACTTTCTCAAGATCTTTAATGGGGTTTTGAAAATTTAGTGTTGCCCAGAAAGGGATGCCAGCTGTCTGACCAGCTAAAAACAAGTCAGACAGTCAGAATAAAATAATTGCTTTTAGACAAATGTAGGTTTAATTTAGTTTTGGGACAATTTTATTACTATGGTGGCTTGAGAAAGTCAACATACTGTTATACTACATACACTAATTATTCTCCCGACTATTTTAAGAATGCATCTCCTCCTAGACCGTTCATGCTACAATCACCAAACTAACTCCAAACCTCCAAACTATACTGAATTAAGTTGCTATATCTTTTCCAACTGATCTGACTTACGGTTTTCCAAAAACTGACCCAGAAAATTTGGAAAAGTCCCATTGGCTTAACATTGGACCAAACTTTCTAACCTCATAACTTTGCTTCAGACTGGCATACAGACTTAAAGTTGGGCTCATTTAACTCAGACTACCAATCTGCCAATCACTGATGACCTTTCAACTTACTAGCCACACCCTAGCAACCACTTACTGCACCGTAGCAACTGTTCCTTAGACTTCCATTACAAAAGAACTGCCATTGACTTTACATTGGACATACTAACAACATGCTAGGATGCACTGATCCATACTAGAAACATGCTAATCTATACTAACATATTAATCATACTAGAAACATACTAAAAATATACTAATCCATACTAGAAACATACTAACAAACAATCTACTCATACTAGCAACATGCTAATTCATACTAAATTCATGCTAACAACATGCTAGTTTATACTAAAATCATGCTAGCAACATGCTAATTCATATTAGAACCATGATAATAACATGCTAATTTATGCTAGAAACATGCTAGTTTATACTATGCTACCATGCTAAAGTATGTTATGTAATGAATGTGTGACTCCTGAGAGTTGTTTATATAGTTATAAAGGAAGGTTTTGCAGAACATAAATGTAGTTCTCCTGTAAGTATACCATTAAATAAGACAAAACAACGAGTGTTATTTGTCTTTGTTGTATATATGGGCAATGCTGTATACAGATGCTTGCATAATGACAGAATATCTCAGTGGCCACCCGCAGAGTTCAGACTGGTCAGTTGGTTTGATAAATGTTCACTGGCAAAGTTGTTTTTCTTGAGCTGAATTTTTTTCAGGCAGATCTGTGCTGCGCCTGTCCCAGACTGGAGCAGGGGTCCTTATATGGTCACAGCAAAGCTAACAAAGTTTGCTGGCCGAGTTTAGGCTGTCTGTCATCACTCCCATAGACATCAAGAATCTAAACTGTTAGTATTGAGAAGCTGGAATTATTTGTTGATCCTTTTTTTTGCTATAGAGGAACAATTGATTTAGTGCTTGTGTGAGAATTTGTGAAACCTCAAGTTTTGTGAGTGGGGAACATATAGGATATCATGCATATGGTTTATGTTGTCTTGATAGGGTATTTATATGGAAATGCTCAACACAGTCTGTGGAGACACCTGTTTATACTTAAATGCTTTGTTTACTTTACAGTTTAATACATTTAAAAGATCATCGCAGCCGTTAAATACAGAATATAAACAGAGCATTGTGTTTAAGCCATATAACACCATTGTAGTCAACATTTAAAGTGGATCCAAAAAGGTTTTCAAAATTGTCCCAAGACAAAAATGAGTGTTGTTCAATACTTTTAGGACAACTTTGATGCAAGGTTTGAACCACTTCACACGGTGAATAATATCTGATAATTAACAGTTTCCATATTTTGTGATTTTACCATTTATTTATGGTGGTGAATTGCATTATGGAAGCTTGATCTATGTTTGTTGACTTTAGATGTTGAAAATTCAACTCTACAGTTTAACAAAGAGACTTTATTGATATTTTAGTAGTTTGAAATAATATTTCAAGAGTTCACACTTACAGTTGCAATCAGAATTATTGAACCCTCTTTGAATTTTTTTTCTTTTTTAAATATTTCCCAAATGATGTTTAACAGAGCAAGGAAATTTTCACAGTATGTCTGATAATATTTTTTCTTCTGGAGAAAGTCGTATTTGTTTTATTTTGGCAAGAATAAAAGCAGTTTTTAATTTTTACAACCCATTTTAATGTCAAAATTATTAACCCCTTTAAGCTATTTATTTTTTCCATAGTCTACAGAACAAACCATCATTATACAATAACTTGCCTAATTACCCTAACCTGCCTAGTTAACCTAATTAACCTAGTTAAGCCTTTAAATGTCACTTTAGGCTGAATAGAAGTGTCTTGAAAAATATCTAGTCAAATATTATTGACTGTCATCATGTCAAAGATAAAATAAATTAGTTATTAGGGATGAGTTATTAAAACTATTATGTTTAGAAATGTGTTGAAAAAAATCTTCTCTCCTTTAAACAGAAATTGGGGAAAAAATAAACAGGGGGGCTAATAAATCAGGGGCTTGAATAATTCTGATTGCAACTGTAGATATTGCTTGATAGCAGGTTTGGCATGCTGTCCTGGGAGAGAACCCTGAGCTCTGAGATAATTGAGCCCAGGGCTCCCGCCTGGTCGATGAGCATGTAAGAGGGTATGAGATCAGATAGTTCTCGAGAGTTCCCCCTGGTAAAGGAGGAAAGGGGGAGATAGGGTGGCTTGGGGGATTCCTCAAAAAACAAAGATGAGGGAGTAATGCAAGGCGGGTTATTTATAACAGCTTTTCACCCGGTGATAAGCACAGTGATTCAGCAAAATTAACGTTAAAGTGAGCGGCGTTCGTCTGACAGGTTCATTTGCGAGAGCACCCTCCCAATGGATATTGAATAACATGAAATGACCAAGCATCCAGCCCCAAATATACAATCTCATTGAAGCTCCAAGGGATTTTACAAGAGAGAAGTTAAAGGCCTACAAGTGTTTGGATGCCAACAATTCAACAATGTTCTGTGTGGTCATGTGCAAGGAATAATGTTCTCTGATTACCAGATTCAAAACTATGTAGTGCTAAAAACCGAGGTTCTGCCAAGCCAAAGACAAAGAAAGAAGACAGAGCTGTACAAGGCCTGGGTAATTATCAGCAAACAGAACAACTGCATTCTGACAGCGAACTACACCTGTATGGCAGGGAATGTGAACTTACACATAAAGGTAAAATTGGTTTTATATTCGCACATTCAGACTTTCTCCTTAATAATATAATTTCTTAAACGTATTATTTGGAAACTCTAAACAGCAAAATCATATTAGCAGCCGATGACTATCAAAGTACAGCATTGTTCACAGTGTTAAACAGTGTTCATGTTGTTTTCAAGTCACACTTGCAGGTTATTTCAGACCGAATACTCAAAGTGCCGTGGTAAACAATATAGGGAGTGTGTCACAAGTTGTCACTGAATGATTGTGTGAATATTAAACCAACTTTAATAACTTACACTTTCACGTTTCATTCTCAGCATTCAGTGTCTGCAGTTTAATTAACCATGTTTAACTGTTTTGCCGAAATAATTGCTGCAATTAAAAACGAGTAATGTATATGATTCAGCATAGCGTGAACTTACCTGATATAACATGAGAACTGCAGAGTCCAGCATTTATAATTAGGTCATCACTTCATTCAGCTCCCTTTTAGCCAAAGACGTCTGCAGTTGTCATTAAAGCAGTGTGGTGTATGGTAAAAATAAAAAAAAAAATTGAATTTGGCATCCTACTGCCCAACACCACATGTTTGCTATTGCAGCCGGTCTTTTTTTGCAACCGGGGACCCGTTTGACGTCATGTGTGACGTAGGTTGGTAATTCGTCTATAGTAAGTTTGGAATGATCCGATTGGCTCACTAATGTTTACAGATGAGAGACCAGCCGCGATCAATCATATCACATGCTCCTCTCGAAATTAGTTTGTAGCTGCGACCCAAATGGCACACTATACACTATGCACTTCTGGACTATGTACTTACACACTCAACAGTATAGTATATGTATGTAGCGTCGTTCCAAATGGAACACTAATGGTTTTTTTACTAAGCGGAAATTAAAACCGTTTCCCTGATGACGTTTGACGGTTGCCAAATCAGTAAAATAAAGTACCAAATAATATCTGCCATGAGTATAACCGCATTCACCATCGGGAGGCGCTATAATCACTCTTGTAGGAGAATTTTGCTTTCACAATCCAACATAAATAATGTAATCCAACATGTGCGCCCGATAGCTCCGCCCCTTCTGTTACGTGAGCAAAGCTGCAGTCCTTGAGTGCGTGAAGTGTCCATCATTACACACTTCCTTTTACTGGTTGAATGATTGCATCATCCTGATAATTAAAGTGCACTTATTACTTTTAGAGTTTTCAGTGTGAACGCACTACTTACACTATTTATACTACAAAATGGCATAGAATAGTGCATAAGTATGTGATTTGGGACGCACCTTGTAAAACTTCAAAATGTATAAGAAATAATCTATAGAGAAATAAGTCTGTAAAATAACAGAAAATGTACTTGCAGTTTATTACAAGGTGTTTGTAGTGTAATATACAACACCAACACAGACAATATATCACTTAAAACTATTTGAAATGTTCATAAAAGTCACTTTTTTTTATGTTGTTAAGGTTAAAAGCTGTTGGAAGAAAGATCAAGCTCCCATAATGCAATTCAAATGCATACATAAATGTGGAAAAATAAAACATTAATCACAAAATAAGGAAAACTGCTAATTTACAGATATTTTTACAGCTATTGTGCTGAATATTAGCACTCTTGTTGTTCAGAATTTAGTATTTAGCTTGAGTTTTGCATTTCTTATAGTGACAGAAGGGAATTACTTGCAGCAATTTTACAAAGAGAAGGCCAGAACCACCGACCTTCTTTGCTGTGAGGCGATTGTGCTTACCACTGTGTTACCGTGCAGCCCTTAATTTACTGTTGTTTTTTGTAATTGCATGTGTTTTCTTAAACTGCAGCATGTTAAGCTCTCTCGGCCACCATAACTTTTAGCTGAGTACTGAAGGATTATCCTGTGCTGTCATGAGAGATTTTCGTACAGTTCTCACACATACGTGCTGTCACTTAACATCTTTGACGAGTGACCTTATGCTCTTCTCTGTCATCTGGAAGAAATAACTTTTAACTGATTCATCTAAGAGCAAACTCAAAACTCGAAACATGCCTAAAACATACAGCTGAAGTCTGAATTATTAGCTCCTCTGTATATTTTTTCCACGCTTTCTACAAAAAGAAGATTTTTTCAACACATTTTCTAATCATAATAGTTTTAATAACTCATTTCTAATAACTGATTTATTTTATCTTTGCCATGATGGCAGTACAGAATATTTCTCTGGATATTTTTCAATACATTAGTATTCAGATTAAAGTGGCATTTAAAGGCTTAACTGTGTTGATTAGGCAAGTTAGGGTAATTAGGCAAGTCATTGCATAACAATGCAGACATTTGAAAAAAAACATATTGCTTAAGGGGGGTGATAATATTGACCTTAAAATGTTTTAAAAAAAATTCAATTTGTCAATTTGTTTTTAAAGGGCACCTAGGTTACCACTTTTTCCAGATTTAATATAAGTCTTTTGTGACCCCAGAATGTGTCTGTAAAGTTTCATCTCAAAACACCCATCAGATTATTTATTATAGCTTTCACTAGTTTGTATTTTATAGCTCTCAACAGAATTTTGCTGTTTTTGTGTACTGCGCCTTTAAGGCTAGTCCTCCCCGCCCACCGTTCCCACTGTCATGTCAGGCACCGTTCCTATGCCTGTAAGTGTGCCTCAGTCTCTGCCCTCGGCTGCCTCAGACAACTGACAGACATAAAGGAAGCAGATCTCACGTAACGTTTGTGAGAAAAACTACAGTAAGAACTTTCCTAATAAGTATTTGATGCATTTGTTGTGGAGCTGCAACAATGAGCCACACACAATGTCGTTACAAAGATCACGCACACACACAGACACACACACACATACAGCGCGCATTTAGCTTTGCACTGTCTGCACACAAATGTGGCAGGACACAGGTTAATATCCACTGCTGTATGGATATCTGTTACGTTAATGTACAAAATAAACCTGATTAAACATCCACAAACCGAGATTGAAGCGTCTTCTTTTATTATTGTTCTGACATGCGGCTGTGGTGATGAAGTAAAGCTGAAGTAAATCGCTGTAATTCATTACACACATGCTCTGTTTTAAAACATTTTAAACTTGTAAAACTCACTCTTGATCACATTTGATGATGATTGATGATCCTAGCAAACTGAACAGACTTTTATTTACGGTTGATTTGCGCACGTCCTGTCTTGTGGATATGATTATACACGTTACTATGGAGACATGTTAATACGCAGCTGTCAATCAATTCAGTGGGCGGGGGGACAGCACTCCTACATCAAGTTGCGGTCGGTCTCAAAACCGGTCTCCACCGTTTTTATGCTGTTAAATTGAAAGGACTGAGTGTGTTTATATCACCCCAATATGACGCTCTATACACTATACCTACACACATATGTCTGTCCAAACAGCTTGAAAAGTAGATTTTTTTCCCATAGGTGCCCTTTAAGGCAGTGGGTTCACTAATTTTTTTAGTAAACTCACTTACTCACTTGTTACAGTGCAACTGTATATAGAATACGATTAATCACACTACATTTTGCATTTACACTGTTAGACTTTGCTGCAATTTTACAGTTATTTACCACAAAAGCACCCAGTAAAATGCCAAATGCGTTCTTTACAGTTCACTACTGTAATATGCACTGCATTTCAGTAACTTACTGCATATTAGGATTTTGCTGTATTCTACTGTAATCAAAGAAATTAAATACTACTGGTGTAGCTGAAGACAAATATGAGACAGTTCATGAAAAATGAGTGACTTGTTTGGAATTTATTAAATTCAATAGTAAATTCAAAATGAAAAGTAAATAGATTATAGTGAAACTACTGTAACTATTGTCATAGTGTCAAATTAAAAAGTGGTAAAGGGCATTTTATCATAAAAAGAAGTTGCGGTAAGGCTATTTTACTGTAAAAAAAATTAAATTGCACATGAAAAAACACATTTACATTTAAGTTACTGTAAAAAGGGGCAGTTGTGGTAGCTTGCTGCTGTCAGTAAGTTACCGCAAAATTGCAATAAAATGTCTAACAGTGTATTTATGCGTTTGAATAGCAGTGCTGATTGGGCTTTAAAGGTCATTTTCTTATTTGCAAACTTCATAATTACACAGTCAATGACGAATTATTAGGTTCATTCATTCATTCATTTTCGTTTGGCTTAGTCTCTTTTTTTTCAGAGGTCGCCATGGCGGGATGAACCGCCAACTATTCCAGCATATGTTTTACACAGTGGATGCCCTTCCAGCCACAACCCAGTACTGGGAAACACCCATACACTCTCACATTCACACACACTCATACACAAAATCATCACCTGTACCACATGTCTTTGGACTGTGGGGGAAACCGAAGCACCCAGAGGAAACCCATGCCAACACAAGGGGAACATGCAAACTCCACACAGAAATGCCAACTGGCCCAGCCAGGATTCGAACCAGCGACCTACTTGCTTTTCGAACTTGCGACAGTGCTAACTACTGAGCCACCGTACCGCCCCTGCTTTTGCTGTGTAAAATGCTAGAATCCTTTTTAGTTAGCTAATGGTCTGTGCATTATTCTGGAGTACGTTATAAATCTTTTGGCATCTAGTAAGGGGTCTAATGTTGAGTTCATTAAAAGTACAGATTGATGCAGGCTCTTTTGAACGTGCACCTACGAAAATATTTTCATAACGAACCCCTGGATGGCTTTCAGAAATCTGTAGTAAGGAGTTGTGTTTAACTTAAAGTCATTTAGCTTTCAGCGTTACAGCTGGATTCACTCTGGTAAACCGCTACCCGACTTGCAGCATGAGTTTATGAAAGTCCGCCGTTTACAGCCTAATGTGGATTTAACAATGGGATTGTGACCGTCGGTGGACCACCGTGGTTCGTTTTACCTGAAATGTGCGCTGGAAACACTGAAAGTTAATTGCTGAAAGCTGTGAGAGGCTGAAGAACTTTCCAGAACGCCACTTTTACTCAGTGTGGGAATCATAAGAGCAAAACTAACCGTGCTTTTCACTTTTTTCTCTGTTTTGGTTCCAAATATTGTTGGGTAACAATGTACTACAGTATAACACTATTACACAACATCTATAACACAATTTGCTTTGCTTTCAGAAAAGTGTTTAGTAACAAATGCTTATGGTTAATTAAGCAGCAAGAATTTTTTTTAAAGATTAATGGATCCTTTTCACTACATGAGCATCATGTTTGCAATATTGTTAAAAATGTTTTTTAAAGGGCTCCTATTTCACCCTACACACTGCAAAAAAATGTTTTTCTTACTTAGATTCTTTATCTTGTTTCTAGTCTAAATATCTAAAAATTCTTAAATCAAGAAGCATTTTCTAGACAAGTCTTGTTTTAAGAAACAAAATGCCCAAATTAGGTAAGTTTTTCCTTAAAACAAGCAAAAAAATCTACCAATGGGGTAAGCAAAATAATCTTGTTTTTCCTTTGGACATAAGATTATTTTGCTTACCCCATTGGCAGATTATTTTGCTTGTTTTAAGAGAAAACTTACTTAATTTTGGCATAATATTTCTTAAAACAAGACAATATGTTTTGCTTGTCTAGAAAATGCTTCTTGATTTAAGAATTTTAAGAAACAAGATAAAAAATCTAAGTAAGAAAAGCATTTTTTGCAGTGCACAAAGCCAAAAATATTGCCTTGGTTTCAGAAATAATATGTCAAAATTAAATGAGTGTTTTCTTAAAACATAGAAAGTAATCCATCAGTGGGGTAAGCAAAATAATCTTATTTCAAAGCGAAAACATGATTATTTTGCTTGTTTTAAGGAAAAACCCATTTAATTTTGACTTATTATTTCTGAAAACAAGACAATATTTTTTTTCTTGTCTAGAAAATGCTTCTTGATTTAAGAATTTTTAGATATTTAGACTAGAAAAAACACTAAAACTCTCTGTGAGAAATTAATAACAATAATAATTCCATATATTTATATAGTGCTTTTCTGGACACTAAAAGCGCGTTACACATTTTTTTTGCGGGGGGATCTCCTCATCCACCACCAGTGTGCAGCATCCACAGCCATATTGCACCATACCGCACACCACACACCAGCTGATTGGTGGAGAGGAGATAGAGTGTTGAAGCCAATTATGATATGGGGATAGTTAGGAGGCCGTGATGGACAGATGCCAGTGGGCAAATTTGGCCAGGATGCCGAGGGTTAAACCCCTACTTTTTTTCGTAGGACATCCTGGGATTTTTAACGACCACAAATTCAGGACCTCGGTTTAAAGTCTCATCCGAAAGACGGCGCTCACTGAAGGCTGATTTATACTTCTGCGTCGAGTGTTTGGCGTGACCTGCCTTGCGTGTAGTTGTGCATTTATACTCTGTTTCTGTTGCTCTGCAATAACACTTCTGGAACGCTAGCAGGCAGTAGGGTTTTATGCTCCTCTGTGTTGAGTTTCTTTGTGGGTGTTTTGTTTTTTCTTAACGCTACAATTAGCTAAAACTCGCTTATTCAGAGGTGGGAACCGGCAGACGTGCAAAAACTTTAATCATAAAGTAAACACAAAACAAAAGTCTCCATCTGGAGCACCTTCACAGGACTCGACACTTGTAAACACTCGCTTCATCCGGCTCTCAGCACCGCCCACGCTTGTCAGCGCTACCAATCACAGAGCTTGCTCTACGCATCATTGCGATGTGGCTACATTTTTTGAGAGGTGCACATCAGCCACAGCAAGGGCTATGCAACCACGGGAAGGCTGCGCCGGACATCATGTGTGCACTTGACGCAGAAGTATAAACCAGCCTTGAGCAGTATAGAGTACCCATCAATATACTGGGGCGTTAGGACACACAGACCACAGGTTGAGTGCCCCCTGCTTGTATCACTAACACCACTTCCGGCAGCAACCTAGCTTCCCCATGTGATCTCCCATCTAAGTGGGTTCAACCGCGCATACCGGTTGCAAAAAAAGACCTGTTGCAATAGCAAACATGTCATGTTGTGCGGTAGGACGCCAAAATTGAAAGTCCAAATGTAGAAAACTTAAATTTTACCGTACACCACACTGCTTTTAAGGCCAACCGCAGACGTTTTTGGCTAACAGCCATCATAAGAGCTGAATGGAATAAGGTCCCAATTAAAAATGCTCGACTCTGCAGTTCTCATTTCATATCAGGTAAGTTCACGCTATGCTGAATCATACACATTACTCGTTTTTAACTGCAGCAATGATTTCAGCAATAACTGAAATCTCTTAAATATAGTTCAATAAACTGCGGACACTAGAGATGCGCAGATCAGCTGAAATGTTACCCGAATCCGCTCCTTCATACTAATCATCCACCATCCACACATATAATTTTATCTGATATATATATCCGCACCCGATCGACACTTTAATACTTCTAATTCTTTGTTTTGAGCATGATGACAGGTCACCGTGGATCGCTCGTTGTTAACAGCAGATTCAGCTTTTACATATACAGGAAAAAGATAACAAAAATGTTGTCACTTCACCCTAAACAGCAGCTATGTTATGTTTACTTGGCCTTTTTTTTGCACTGTGCAAAAACAGAACAGCATCTACTGTGCTTTGTTTCACTTGGCGTCCAAAACATGGCCAGCTGCAATGAATGAGCATTCGCTCGCACCGCTTGTTGCAGGAATACACAAGCTTCTCCTTGCAAGGCGCTGCAGTCGTGTAAATAATCGATCTTGTTTCTCCCAGAATGACAGCAGATGACTCCTCTAACTGAAAGTTTGCACAGTGCTCTTGCACTTCATCTATTATTTTGGGCGTCTCATCTTCACATTCTGCGAAGTCCACTCTTTGCTTTTTTGCTGGTCAACTGCTATGTCCCGCTACATCCACCTGCGCCCCATCCGCAATTAATCATAATGTATTTTTTTTTACAGACCACCCGACCCGCGGATTATCCACAGCACCCGCGGATATAAACGCCATTCGCGCATCACTAGCGGACACTGAATGCTTAGAATTAAAAGTACGAATGTAAGTTCACATACACTGCCGTACAGGTGCATTTCGCTGTCAGAATGCAGTTGTTTTGTTTTTTGATGATTACCCAGGCCTTGTATAGCTCCGTCTTCTTTCCTTGTCTTTGGCTCGGCAGAACCTCAGTTTTTAGCACTACATAGTTTTAAATCTAGTAATCAGGGAACATTATTTCTTGCACATGACCACACAGAGCAAAATAGTAAGCATCTAAAGACTTGTAGGCCTTTAACTTCTCTCTTGTAAAATCACTCTGAGTTTCAGTGAGATAGGTGTATATGTCAGGCTGGATGCTTGGTCATTTCATCTTATCCAATATCCATTGGGAGGGTGCTCTCGCAAATGCACCTGTCAGACAAACGCCGCTCACTTTAACGTTAATTTTGCCGAATAACTGTGCTTATCACTGGCTGACAAGCTGTTATAATCAAAGATGTATAGTAACGAAGTAGAACTACTTCACTACTGTACTTAAGTACTAAAACGGTGGTATCTGTACTCTACTGGAGTATTGTTTTTTCTCCTACTTCTACTTTTACTTCAGTACATATTCTCGATGAGCTTAATACTTTTACTCCAGATTTTTTATGTGTTGCATAGTTACTCGATACAATTATAAAAATGTTACGAATCAATCATTCACTGATCAGACGATCAAAGACAGTGCTGCCTGCCTGCATTGAGAGCACTTTAGTTTGTTTTAGACATGGAAAACCCAGAAATTTCACCTTCAACTCCTTCACTTTCAACTGTTCGTGGCGATGAGGAAAAAGACCACCCGTGACCCTATTTAGGACCAATGTTTGCAAGTGAAAGACAGTTCATATAGAATGAAGTGCATACTCTACCGTCGGATTTGAAGAAACATATCAAGCTAAAGATAATATAATACACAAAACAGCAGTTTGAGCTATCCATAAGAGCTAGATAAGTTAACTACCGTTAGCTACCCGCGGTTCATATCATGCTGCAATGTTCACATAACTTTAACTGTCTATCATAAAGGCTGTCACGCTAAATGGTGTTTTTGACCCATCATATATATATATATATATATATTATAAATCGTAAACCATGGTTCTTTTTGTTCTGCTTAATTCTGTGCCCAAAAAAAGCTATTTAAAATAAACAAAACAATATGTCTTTTGACTGCTTTTTTAAAAATAACTAAATAACGCAATACTTGTACTTTTACTTTCAGTACTTGAGTAGTACATTTTTAAATAAACTACTTGCAATACTTAAGTACAAAAAATGTTGAATACTTTAGTATTTCCACTTAAGTATTGTGCTTAAAGAGCACATCAACTTCTACTCGTCACTTTTTTGATAGAGCACTTGTACTTTTACTTAAGTCTGGGTCTCTAGTACTTTATATATCTCTGGTTATAATACGCTGAAAGCTTTATGTAAATAATATATATAATATGTAATCAATATAACTTATCTCTAATATGACAACAAACTCTGTACCGCATCGGATGTCATTCTCTTGCTGTAAATGCTAGCGCTCTCGTTTTTTCTGCAACCTCGCTGCATGCGCATCCTGAATGTTTACAATCTTGTAATTCGTCTATTGATTCATCTTTCCCTCCTTTTTTTAGATGCACTTCTGTGTTCAGATCTGTGTATCTGAGCAGTGATTGTATAGGCTCTGTAAGCCCTTATATGGTGACCAGAGCAGATTCATAACAGTCTGTGTTTTTATTCAATTAAAGATCCTTCACCTTTAAACTGGGCCTCGTGCCAACGGCTTTAAAAGGCTTTGCTATTTTTACCAATTGTTAGCGCACAGAATATTACACTAGAGTAGCTGTATTTGTAGACCACTTAGAACAGGAAATATAAGTGTGTGGTGGTTTGTATATGCACTGTTATAAATATCTGTAATTGACAGTTTGCATATGTTGTGATTCACAAGTGTTTATTTATGGTTGTGAATTGCATTATGGGATGTTGATATCCGCTCTGTCGACTTTTGATGTTAAAAATTCAACCCTTCAATTTAACAAAGAGACTTATATTGACATTTTAATTGTTTGAAATAATATAAGAAGTAATCTATAGAGAAATAAGTCTGCAAAATAACAAATATAATATAAACAGAGCATTGTGTTTAAGCCATATAATACCATTGTAGTCAACATTAAAAGTGGATCCAAAAAGTTTGTCAAAACTGTCCTAAGACAAGAATGGGTGTTGTTCAATATTAGGACAACTTTGATGAAAGGTTTAATATCTGATAATTGCCATATTTTGTGATTCACAAGTGTTTTACCGTTTATTTACTTAGATATTGCTTGATAATAATAGCAGGTTAGGCATGCTGTCCTGGGACCAGGGGCGGACTGGCCATCTGGACCATTTTTTTTTATGTGGGCCGGTCAGTGTTACATGTGGGCCGCCGCCTAGCCCTATACAGGGCCTCTGCCGGCCAAAAGGGTGACAGGCCCCGTTCTTCAATTGGAGATAGCTTCCAAGCCCCACCCCCTGAGCTCGGAGATAATTAAGCCCAGGGCATCCGCCTGGTCAATAAGCATGTAAAGGGGTACGAGATCAGATAGTTCTCAAGAGCTCCCCCTGGTAAAGGACGATGGGGATTCTTCAAAAAAAACAAAGATGAGGGAGTAATGCTAGTCGGGCTATTTATAGTGAGTTTAGAATGATCCGATTGGCTTACTAATGATTACAAATAAGAGACCAGCCGTGATCAATCATATCACGTGCTCCTCTCGAAATTACTTTGTGAAACTTCAGAAATAATGTACACACTTTACAATAAGGTTCATTAGTTAATGCATTTACTAACATGAACTAATCATGAACAACACTTTTACAGCATTTATTAATCATAATTCAACATTCACTAATGCATTATTAACATCCAAGTCCATGCTTGTTAACATTAGTTAATGCACGTGAATTAACATGAACTAACAATGAACAACTGTATTTTATTAACTAACGTTAACTAACATGAACAAATGCTGTAGTAAATGTATTGTTCATTGTTTAGTAAATGGTAGTAAATGCATTAACTAACATTAACTAATAAACTATTGTAAAGTGTAACTGAAATAATATATAAAGAAATATGTCTGTAAATTAACAGAAAATGTACTGGCAGTTTATTACAAGGTGTTTGTAGTGTAATATACAACACCAACACA
>CAIGQZ010034999.1:10935891-10947710 GCA_903798205.1 Danio tinwini | reverse complement strand
TGTTTTTGCCCCATTGACTTCCATTATAATGACATTTTTTGATTGCAGTTTTTGTTTTTGCAAATCTACCAGAGGCTGCTGTGTATGCTTTTTAATGATCACAAATTCCTCTTGCATGTCCTCTTGTCGCATAAATCCACCAGAGGGCTTCCCTAAACTCAACCGATAGTGTTTTCAAAAGCAATCTAGAAAAAGAAAAGTCATCCCTGCCGCGTGATTTCACCAAGTTTTCAGCCTGTTGTTTATTTATTTATTCATTTATTTTTCCTTTTGTTTTAACTGGTTTCTGGAACACCGTCATCACGGTCAATTCTGCTCTGCATCTGCAGACATATGCGGCAAGCTATTGGGAAAACTGGTAAAACCAGAAAAGCATTTCATACAGAGGTAATCGGTGAGCTGGTAGCGCTAAAATGAACAGAACCCATCTGCTGCGTAATTTCACCATTATTCCATTTTAAAGACGAAATGCAGCCAGGCGTACCCCTGGCTACGCAGGGCTCGAAATTGCAACCATTGTGGTCGCATATGCGCCCGAAATTTAAGCTATGCAACCTCATAATATATTTGGGAACATTTCTGTGACTGCATATAATGGCTGTAATGCGACCTGTTTGAATTTTTTCTAAAAACGTGCTGAATCAGACTTCCCTGCCACTATGTTGGTTCATATTAGCTGTCAATCACTCAAGGCTTTCCGCTGTCACATAACAGGGAGCTTTTGTGACCGCAGAAAATGCAAACGGCTGAAGAGTGAAAAGTACGCTGAATCTCGATGTGTTGCATTCACTGCGTGTTCAGCACAAATGTCCGCTAAATGTAAATTCTAACACTGTACACACCATCACCAAAGAAGCTTGCCTTTACTATGTTTAAACTGATGCGGCTTATAACAGAACGGTATTGTGCCGGTGGTCATTGCGAGAATCCTGCTTTGCCCCCCTCATATAATGGACCGGCTGACTCGCCTGCTTTTCCACAAACACAGAAAAATGAAAATCAGCGCATAACGAGACTAAGCATTTACAATGACACAAACCGAAACCAAAACTTTTAAAAGTGAGACTTTTCTTCCTTACTTTTGTCTATTCTTTCTTGAGATGTATATTATTTTTCTATTTATTTACTGATGACTGCTTTGCAGCTTTCAGCCTTGGATTGAATGATTTATTATAATCTTTAGTTTGTTTTGTAGCAGAAATAGTATTTATTAAATTGACATGCATATAAAACAATAGTACAAAATAAATATCTCTTACTGCAATGCTTCATTTGTGTTTGCTGCGCACCATAAATTTATTTTTCATAAAGTAACAGCAGGACTGTTTTGTAGCACATAACTTACATTCAAGCACATTCAAGGCAGCATGATGATGAGAAATGTAATTCATTGTTAGTAATATTGACATCATCGTCATCATTAATATTTTATATTAGACATTCATTTTGGAATTATTGCACAAATATTAGGTCATCGCGGCATTAGTTAGATAGTTGTTTCGGGTTTTTGTTAGTCCTAATTGATGTTGTTTTCAAATACAATGAATCCCTTAATATACAATTTGCAGTGATGCTCATTCATTTTTGGTGGTTGCTCCTACATTTTTTCTGGTGCACCTAAATATTTGAAGTTGGGAGCACCGGTGCTACCAAGTAAAAAAGTTAATTTCGAGCCCTGCTACATAGTTTGCGCTCTCCAAAAATGTAGATGGAGTACGTTTTCCACAATGATCCTGTATTGCGTGAAACTATGAGTGTGTTTTGAATTTACGAATTGGATTTTATAAACGTGAATTGTAAATCTGTTTTCACACTGTAAACAATGCATGGTTCCACACAATACCTTCATGTTGTCCCAACACAAATCCATTAAGTTAACAAAATAAGTGGACTGAATGTAAAATAAACACAGGCTCATTGTGAAATCTAATCCTGTTTACATTTCTGGAAATCGTGAATTATGTAGCCAGAGCTAATTATGGCTGCATTTCGTCTTTAAAATGAACGATATGGGGGGTATGATACCGCGATGGCTTCTGCTTTTTCACGCTTACCAGCTAAATGGTTACCTCCGTGAGGACAGCTTTTCTGCTGTTACTCGTTCGCCTCGTAAGTTGGTGGACTTAAGACACAGAGAGGGGTTGACTGCAACTATGGGGTTCGAGTGTGGCAAAAAAACCAGGAACAGGTAAAACAAAAGGCAAAAAATAAAACAAGCAAGTAAATAAGAGGATGAGAACGAAGTGAGATCTGAAAACGTGGTAAAAATCAGGCTTTACTTTTTCTGGATTGCTTTTGAAAGCACTGTTGGTTGGGTTTAGGAAAGGGGGTGGTTGGGAGTATCGGTCAGTCAACAGCGGCCTCTGGTGGATTTACGCAAGAACATCAGGTGTGAATGGCACTCGTGAGAGAGATTTGAGATCTGAAAAAGCGTACACAGTGGCCTCTGGTGGATTTGCGAAAACAAATACTACAAAAAAATGTACCTCTTGGGATATATTTCGCGCTGTCCAGAAATGTATAGAGGGGTACGTATCAAAAATGAGCCTGGGTTGCGTAAAATCAATAGGTTGTGCCCAAAAAAGCTCAATAATTTTGTGTATTGAGCTCATTTTAAATAAGGAGTTTAAACAAGCAGCAAATATAATTTTAAGGTGCACTCAAAAAATATATATTTTTGCTGCTTGTTCAAACTACTTATCTAAAATTTGCTGAATACACAAAATTCTTGAGTTTTTTCAGAGACAACGTAATTGTTTTATGTTCAATCTACCTAGATTTGTAAAAACAATTCAGTTAACATAATGGATTTGTGTTGACATAGCATGAAAGAATTGTGTGGAACACAGCGTTTTTTACAGTGTCAGTAGTGTATGTGGACACAGACCAGTGCGGTGTGACATCACACCTTGGGCCGCTCTGTTCTGTCCAGAAGAGTCTGAATGAGGCGTATGGATTCTCCGTCTCTGCTGAAGCACACAGAAGCGCTGTCTTTGCTCTTACGTCATGTTTAAATGCTGTGGGTTATTTAAAGGGATCTGCTAGTGTCAGCCTTCCAGCAGCTGTACTGTAATAAATGTCACCACTCCACTGTCAGTGTGATCATGAGTGTGTGTTGTGTTGGTTGAAGTAAGTGTAAGATTGCAAGGGGAAAATTGAAGATTCGCATTACCAAACTGTTTTTTTTTTTTGTTTTTTTTTTCACAGACAACATGTCTCAGCATAGTCTGATGTCAACACAGGAGAGGAAAATGCAGGCAGCGGCTATTTGTAGAGAGATCCACGCCAATGACGGTACAAACACTGATTTATTACCATTGAGTTGGGCTAGGCAGAATCTGCTGAATTATTATTTTTTTGCTCAGAATTGTGTACAAAATCTGCTGATTTATGCAGATGATTTTGAGAGTCTTAACACATGAAATTAAAAATAATTACTTTGTAACTTTTAAGATTTACAATGCAAATTTAATTAGAAGTCAGTCTCTCGTATAATATATCTATTAAAAGACAAAATATGACTCACTGTATTGTACATAAATCATGTAAACATTTGAACATTTTTCAAGAATATGACAGAAATTAATATAAAACCTGAATAAATAGAGAAATTAAATAGATGGGCTAAAAAAAATCTGCAGAAATCCATTATGTATATATTCATTCATTCATTTTCCTTTGGCTTAGTCCCTTTATTCATCAATGAACCGCCAACTTATCCAGCATGTTTTACACAGCGGATGCCCTTCCAGCTGCAACCCAGTACTGAGAAACACCCATACACTGTCACATTCACACACTACGACCAATTTTGTTTACGCAATTCACCTATAGCGCATGTCTTTGGACTGGAAACTGGAGTACCCGGAGGAAACCCATGCCAACTGACCCAACCGGGACTCAAACCAGCAGCCTTCTTGCTGTGAGGCGACCATGCTAACTACTGAGCCACCAAGCCGCCTTTATTTTTATATATATATTAATATACACACACACTGATCTGCATTAGAGCTGCACGATTCTGGCTAAAATGAGAATCACAAATTTTTTGCTTAAAAATAAAATCACTATTTTCTCACAATTCTGTAAATGTAAAATAAAGGTTAATATGAGTCGACTATTATTATTGTTATTTCAGAATACATAAATAAATAATATTCATAAATAATATTCATAATTCTGATGTTGAATTATTATGTTTGAGACATGTGCTTGCAATCTGTCATTGACAACATTGTTAGACCGTTTTTTTTCTACCGGTAAAGACATTTGTCATTATCAGATTCCCATTTTCACTGTGCGTGTGCGGTTCATACTTCCCGTGCAGCTCCCACACAATCGCTCTGTGCCACAAACTGAATGTTATTTACAACTTTATTATCTGTTATTCACAGCCTATGCAGGTTCTGTTCACCAAGGTAGGCATCATTCACAGGCGCGCACCCGCCCTCTCTGTGGTAACAGCTCACGGTCAGCTCACGTCACGTATATTTTCGCGGCTGCGAATACTTCATTACATGCAGACAGAAATTACATTTTTGGGGTGAATTATACCTTATAAATACAGTATGTGTCTCTTTCAACACCATTTGGAGGTGTACACGTTGCTGAGCAATGTATGTAAAACAACGTGAAGACTTGTGCGGCCGCCTTTATGCTTCTCTCCTGAACTTGAAAATATGATTGGCAGAATCTTATAAATGCTGGATTAAGATCGTCCAGGGGGTTGAATCGAGACCGTAATCTTTTTACGATTAATCGTGCAGCTCTAATATGCATGTTTCAAAATATATGTAAATATATTCATACACTCAGAGGAATGCTGTTTTTTTTCTTTTGGGGGGGTAAAATATGGACAAACTCAAACATTGGGTTACATTTGGTCGTATAGATTTAATTAAAACAATAAACCGAGCAGTTTGTTTAATCTGCATTACACCCAGAATTAGGTTGAAATACACAGAAATGTTTAGAGTGTACATAACTACTCTCTTGATCTTTCTTCCAACAACTCTTAACCTTGGAAAGTTTGAAAAAGTGACTTTTATTAACATTTATAATAGCTTAAATTATCTGGGTGGGAGTTATCCCAGCAGGCATAGGATGTCAACCTGACATCAGATTGACGTTGTACCCTAACATTGCGTGAAGTTGATTTTTGTTTGGAAATGAAAATCAGGTTGATGTCAGAACTCAACGTCAGGCTGACGTCAATGTCCAACATTAGACAGATGTTGTATTTTGGTTATTTTCCAATGCAAACTAAAACATCAACAAAATATCAACGTTTAATGATGTTACAGCTTGACGTTGAGTGAATGTTATCACTATGACGTCTATAAGACGTTGATTTTTGGTTGCCATACCTGACAAATAAATATCAGTATTTGATGTCAATATGATGTTGGTTTAAGATGTTGGCGCGACGCTGGATTTTGGTCACTTTTTCCAACACAAGCTTCCACAAGCGTCCTTATTGGACATCAAAATAACATTTACCTTAGATGCTGGAGACGTGTTTCTAACCTAAATATTAACGTCTTATGACGTTGTGTGTCTGCTAGGGTCAATTACGCTATAATAAACTTGTAATACACTGACAGTACATTTTCTGTTATTTTACAAGCTTATTTATATTATTTCTTGTACATTATTATATTATTTCAAAAGAATAAATGTCAATAAAAGTCACTTTGTTAAACTGTAGAGTTTAATTTTAAACATCAAAAGTCGACAGGGCAGAGATCAGCAATCCAATGCAATTCACAACCGTAAACAAACAGAACACTTGTGGATCACAAAGTACGGAAACTGTCAATTAACAGATATTATATACAGGGTAACTAACCAGTAATTTCTCTTTTCAGTTTCTTATTTATTATTTATATTTAGCTATAAACCAGTGTAATAAACTGTTGATTATTCAAATGTAATAGTAATTAACACCACACCCTGGACAACTGAATACCAGGCTAAACGTACCGCGAGCTGTTTATCCTTTTGTAGTGTCTGTTTTGAAGTGTATTTCTGGATTGAACTGCAAGACGATGCTGGACAGCTGTAAGAACATTCCTGCGGGATTCATTTTCATCCTTTGATATTCCTGAAGAGCCCCGAGTGACCCTCAGTAATAACTCAATCCGATATCAGCGGGACACCTTCACTAAACTGTTCTTGTGATGATCGTTAATGTGAGTAAATCACACGTAGCCTAGCCTAGTTCCGCCAAATTTTACACGGAAGCGATTAAATTATTGTCTAGCACACAAATAATTAGACAGAGATTTACATGTGAATCATATTGTTTGTTGTCGGTCGCTTTAGTTTTTGGCGGGAGCGTTTTATTATCATCTGCATTTTGACGTCGACATCCAGTTATGTTCAGGGTTGCCAGATATTTGCAACAAAACTAGCTAAAGTGACTGATAAAATTAGCCCAAACAGTCAAATTAGCTCACTAATAAACTCCAAATATGATACTCCTATTTGTAAAATATATAGTCCTATATGGTAAATATATAGCTAGTATGTTACATCACTGTATTGTTTTTGATTTGTAATTATGAAGATTCTGTTTTATTAATAAATAATTATATCTTAAAGGGATAGTTCACCCAAACAAAAAAATCCTCACCATTAACTCAGACTGAAGTGGTTGTGAGCATTAATGAATTTCTTCCCTGCTGAAAAATCCAGCTTAAACTAGCCTGAGCTGGTTGGCTGGTTTTAGCTGGTCGACCAGCCTGGTTTTAGAGGGGTTTTGGCCATTTCCAGGCTGTTTTCCAGCCATTTCCAGCTTGTCTTAGCTGGTCAGGCTGGAAAATGACCAGCTTAAACCAGCTAAAACCAGCTTGACCAGGCTGGTTTAAGCTGGACATAGCTGGTTTTGGCTGGTTAAGCTGGTTTTAGCTGGTCAACTCCCAGCCTGACCAGCTAAGACCAGGCTGAAAATGGCTGGAAACCAGCCTGGAAATGGCCAAAACCCCTCTAAAACCAGGCTGGTCGACCAGCTAAAACCAGCCAACCATCTTAGGCTGGTTTAAGCTGGATTTTTAAGCAGGGTTTTTTTGTTGTTGTTGAACACAAAACAAGATATTCTGGAGAATGTTGGGAATCCAGCAGCTATTGACATGTATAGTTGGAACGAAAAAAAAATCCAATGTAAGTTTAGCCTAGCCGTTTTTATCATTTGTAGAAAGTAAACTTGTTGAGTAAAGCATTTCGATGCAAAATAAACATAATTGATGGAATATATCAAATAAAAAATAAAAAACAACCCTCCGCAAGTGGTTAGAAATAACCCAATTCTGCATGAAAACCATAGACTTGGCAACCCATCTTGCATTTCAAGACATTTGTCAGGTTTTTGACCTCAAACTGCTCCTGTGTCGGACTACTTTTTTACAAATCAGAAAATAAACTTTACAAATGTCTTAAAATACAACATATGAAAAGTGTTTCTCTACCTACACGCTAAAAAACGTTGAGTTAGCAGCAACTTTGTAGCTGCCTGTCACTCTGGGTTGCAACCTGCTGCTAGTGTTGCCATATGTAGCTGACTGATTCCAACCCAAAAACTATCCAAAGCCCGCCAAAATGCTAAAACGACCATCGCGAAAGGACACAGAAGAGTAGGGCTGGGTCCGAAACCACCTACTACGTAGGTGCTGCATATGAATTTAAACGTACTACTCGGCCATTAGAAAAGTATGTTCTATACAATATGAATGTAAGAAGTATGAATGGATTTCAGGCGTACTACATCTGGCATTTTGTCATGGTCACGTGACCTACCTGTGTCAGTTGCGTCGTTTCACTCCCATTCATGATTTTTTTTGCGGGGCATCATGGGATAGCGCAGCGTGCATGGGATGCCCACTTTAGAATCTCGCCGGAAGTAGTGGGTCATCCGGGTACTTCTCGCATATTGATTTTCAAATCCTAGGAATTTGCACATACTACTCGGCTCGCATACCTTTTTTTAGCGTACTGTATAGTATGGAAGTATGCGGTTTCGGATGCAGCCTAGGTGTAGGTCTATACTGCACGAATGTAACCGGCCTCTGAGCGAGCTGAGAGAGGATCACGTGAGCTCTACTGATGCTCCTATTGGCTATCGCTCAAGAAAGTTGCTCTTCATTTGCATAAAGTTAAAGGATTCTCAAGTTTGTCGCTTTGCTTGACACCCCCACCTGGTTGCCAACAGTCGCTGTCGCTCGCGTAGACGGAGGTTGCCGGCAGTGTTGCCAGATTGGGAGGTTTCCCACCCATTTGGGGGGTTTTGAATTTGATAGTGCAGGTAAAAAATGGTATAGGCGGGTTGACAAAATTTGTGCGGTTTTAAAAGATAAATATTATATGCAACTTATTTAGCAAAACATAACTGTGTGCTCCTACTCCATTCAATCAGTAGTGACCAGTGCATAGCACAAACCACGTGGGCCCACCCACAAGAGGAGTTGAAGGTAAGCTGTATCAATATCTGACTCTCCGGACAAATCTGACTCCCTTTACGTGTGTTTTTTTCATAACACATATCGATAATTTTTTTCCACAATTGACAGCAACAACAAACATAGAAGCGTTGTCTGCTTGACAAGCAGCACCCAGTTATGTTCAAAAGAATTTAAAATGCCAAATAGGGAGAATTTACACCCCATTTCGAAAGTGAAACATTATCTACACAACATTAAGTGCAGTGTGTGGGTGAGAGGGGGCAGTGTTTCGATGTGATCCTGTTATGTTGTGGTTCTCTGACTGCTGATTTTCTTGATTCCTTGATATGGTTAAAAAGAATGACATTTAGAGTAACTAGGTTGATTTCATTTAAATCAATTGAAAAAAAAATTTTATTGAATACTTTGTGCGTTTGGGCGGGTTTTGCACAGCTTTTGGGCTGAAAAAAGTTCGCTATATCTGGCAACACTGGTCGCCGGAAGTCGCTCACTCTCCAATGAAATGAACGGTCGCTAGACGCTTTGCCGCTGCGAGTCACTTTTAGTGTGAATGAGGCTTTAAAATATTTGGTGCTTTGTTTGGGTTTTCTTAACCTTTAATGGGTTATTTATTTAATAACTCAACCAGTTGGGTTAAATACTTGGTGCTTTTGGGGTTATTTTTAACATTTATTGGGTTATTTATTTAATAATCAGTTGTGTTAACATTTTTGAATTTAACTGACACAGAACAGCTGTAATAATATGCGTACATAATGTTTTTTGCGTTATGAAGTTTATTTAAGCTATAACCCAATAATATTGTTGTTATATTTTAATCAAATTACCTCCTCTTCGTGTCACGATTTTTATATCCGTTTCACCAGCCCTCTTAATTATTAAACATTATATTATTAAATTATATAACCCAATGCATTGGGTTAAAATAACCCATAGTTGAGAAGGTGCTATAATAACTTATAGTTAGGTTATATGTTAGGGTATTTTTAACTGAGTATAATGTTTCATTTGAATAAATGTAGGGCAGCACAGTAGCTCAGTAGTTAACACTATCGCCTCACAGCAAGAAGGTTGCTGGTTCGAGTCCTGTGTGGAGTTTGCATGTTCTCCTGTGTTGGCGTGGGTTTTCTCCGGGTGCTCCAGTTTCCCTCACAGTCCAAAGACATGTGCATTAGGTGAATTGGGTAAACAAAATTGACCGTAGTGTATGTGTGTGAATGTGACAGTGTATGGGTGTTTCCCAGTACTGGGTTGCAGCTGTAAGGGCATCCACTGTGTAAAACATATGCTGGATAAGTTGGCGGTCATTCCGCAGTGGCGACCCCAGATGAATAAAGTGACTAAGGCGAAGGTAAATGAATCAATGAATTGTGTATGACTTTTATTTTGAAAGTGTATTATTTCTGAGACTGATCTGGCTCCTTAAATGGCAACTCAATTGCCCAAGGTGTTCTTAGAGAGTGGAGTATGGTGTAGCTGTATTGTTTTGTATCTTTCAGCTTTTAATTTTCCATCTTGTACACAGAAGCAGAGATGGATCTGGGTAAGAAAGTCAGCGCACCAAAGGAGATCATGTTGGAGGAACTCTCCCTGGCCTCAAACAGGGGCTCACGTCTCTTCAAGATGCGTCAGAAACGCTCAGAGAAATACACATTTGAGAGTATTCAGAATGAAGTCAACGTACAGCACAGTGTAAGTGTCATTTGCCAAATTGCATTACTTCTCAACACGGGGTCCGGGAGCCACATAGAGGGCCTCAGCAGACTTTCAGTGAAGCCAAGATATATAAGCCTTAATAATAGTTCTTAAAGGGACATTCATTCATTCATTTTCCTTCGGCATGGGTCCCTTATTTGTCAGGAATCACCAGAACAAGCAGAACGAACCGCCAACTGTTCCAGCATATGTTTTACACACCTTTCAGCCCCAACCCAGTACTGGGAAACATCTATACACACTCATCCACACACATACACTATGGCCAATATAGGTCATTCAATTCACCTATAGCGCATGTCTTTGGACTGTGGGGGGAACCAAATGCCAACTGACCCAGCTGGGACTCGAACCAGCGACCTTCTTGCTGTGAGGCGACAGTGCTAACCACTGAGCCACCGTGCCACCCCAAGTTTGTGAATGTGGCCCAAAAAATGCGCATGGTTATATAATATCCAAGTAATCCCAATGCAGTGAGCATGGCATTTTTTTTCTCAGACTGATGCTGTTTTTCCTGGTCCAAGTGCTGAGATGACAAACATTTTAAGCGATGATCTTGGAGTTGATCAGGCACCAAATATACTCAATCCTGACAATATCGCTCCAGGTTAGTCCACAGAAATCTCTTAGAACTTAAGGTACTGTAATCATATTGCATTGGGGTTTGTGTGTGTGTGTGTGTGTGTGTGTGCGCGTGTGCGTGTGTGTGTGTGTTTTCAGAGTCCATAAATTGTAGACATGTAAGATGATTTTAAATCCTCCTCACTATTCAGATGCAGATTTATATTAATTCAGTGGAGGTTTTGACCTCTATCTGCTCAATGCAATGTTCCAACTTAACACGGTTTAATATGCATAGATATGAGGAAATTCTGTAGATGCACACCAAATTATACAACACAATCTCATGGCAATTCGTAACTTATTGATTTATTAGCTAATTCATATAAATTCATATGATCTCGTTCAGTGTGATTTGCATATCCCCCAATGACAGTTGGGTTTAGGAGTGGGGTTTGGTGCCACGCCTCCTTTTAAAATCGTACATTTTCGTACGACGTTACGAATTAGCCACTAAACTGAAAAAATGTAAAATAGTTATGTTTCATTGTGAGATCATAAACCTCCCCTCAAGTCATTCATATCTATATAAGTTTTTTTTAAATGGCAAAAAAGTTTTATTATTATTATTATTATTACTACTATTATTGTTATTATTATTATTATTATTAGTAGTAGTAATATTAGTATTATTGATAATATAATAATGATAATAGTAATAATTATAATAATAATAATAATAATAATTATTATTATTATTATTATTATTATTATTATTATTATTATTATTATTATTATATTGTTATCAAATGTTTATAATAACAATAATAAAAATAAATATAAACATTTGGTAACAATATAAGTAATAATAATAGTAGTAGTAGTAATAATAATAATCAAAATTATAATAATGATAATAATAATAATTAGTATTATTATTGCTACTACTTTTATTATTATTACTTATATTGTTATCAAATGTTTATATTTATTATTATTATTATTACTTATATTGTCAGCAACTGTTTAAATTTATTATTATTAATATTATTATTATTATTATTATTATTATTATTATTATTATTA
>CAIGQZ010034999.1:10883963-10895807 GCA_903798205.1 Danio tinwini | reverse complement strand
TTTGGAAAGAGAAACATTTTAACTTAGAAACATTTTTCCACTCAATGTTAAAATGCATTGGTGTTTAATGCTATGAGATAAACCTGTGACTCTTTGTGCTAGCTTAATGAATGTCACCTTTAGGAATCATAACTGGAAGGACATTTTACAAATGAACAGTTTTTTGGAATATGATTTTGAAAGAAAAACAGTTTAACGTATAGTTTTCCACTCCAAATGTTAAGATGCATGGGTATTTAATACTACGGGATAAACGTATTACTCTTTGTGCAAGCTTAATGATAATGTCACATTTTCGAATCATAACTGGAAGGACAATTACGTATGGACATTGTGTTTAAGGATGTGGGTTGACTCATTTTGAAAGACAAAAAATTTAACATAGTTTTCCACTCCAAATTTTGCAGATACAGTATTTAATACTACGAGATAAACATATGACTTTTTGCGCAAGCTTAATAATGATGATGTCACATTTATAAATCATACCAGAAGGGCAACATTTACTACTGAACAATATTTTGAAAGAGACACAATTTAACTTAGAAACTATACTTAGAAAATATTAATATACACATACACTCACCGGCCACTTTATTAGGTACACCAGTCCAACTGCTTGTTAACGCAAATTTCGAATCAGGCAATCACATGGCAAAAAGTCAATGCATTTATTCATTCAGACATGGTCAAGACGATCTGCTGCAGTACAAACAGAGCATCAGAAATGGGAAGAAAAGTGGTTTAAGTGGCTTCGAACGTGCCATGGTTGTTGGTGCCAGACGGGCTGGTCTGAGTATTCAGAAACCGGTGATTTACTGGGGTTTTCACGCACAACCATCTCTAAGGTTTACAGACAATGGTCCGTAAAAGAGAAAATATCCAGTGAGTGGGCGCAAATGCCTTGTTGATGCCAGAGATCACAGGAGAATGGCCAGACTGGTTCCGGCTGATAGAAAGGCAACAGTAACTCAAATAATCACTCGTTACAACCGAGGTCTGCAGAAGAGCATCTCTGAACACACAACATGTCCAACCGTGAGGCGGGTGGGCTACAGCAGCAGAAGACCATACCAGGTGTCACTCCTGTCAGCTAAGAACAGGAAACTGAGGCTACAATTCACACCGGCTCACCAAAATTGGACAATAGAAGATTGGAAAAACGTTGCCTGGTCTGATGAGTCTCGAATTTCTGCTACAACATTCGAATGGTAGGGTCAGAATTCGGCATCAACAACACTTTGGGCCCATTAGTACCAATTGAGCATCGCGTCAACGCCACAGCCTACCTGAGTATTGTTGCTGACCATGTCCATCCCTTTATGACCACAGTGTACCCATCTTCTGATGGCTACTTCCAGCTGGATAACACTCCATGTCATAAAGCGTGAATTATCTGAGACTGGTTTCTTGAACATGACAGTGAGTTCACTGTACTCAAATGGCCTCCACAGTCACCAGAGCTCAATTCAATAGAGCACCTTTGGGATGTGGTGGAATGAGAGATTCACATCATGGATGTGCAGCCGACAAATCTGCAGCAACTGTGTGATGCTATCATGTCAATATGGACCAAAATCTCTGAGGAATATTTCCAGTACCTTGTTGAATCTCTGCCACGAGGAATTTAAGGCACTTATAAAGGCAAAAGGGGATCCAACCCGGTATTAGTAAGGTGTACCTAATATAGTGGCCAGTTAGTGTATTGTTCAGCCCTATACTTATCACAATGCACTTCAGAAACTAACTGACAGGTGCTTATGGGTAAATGCACCCTGAGCGCTGGCACTTTTTTGCTGATCTCACCAAATCAAAATAGACCCCTTTTTCAGCACAGCATCAAAGCTGCTCGGTTTGTTATTGTTTACAAGGAATCCTCGACTGAATATCTGGAAGTGTCTGACTAAGCACCGCGCTAATAATGCATGAAGCCACTGATGCTGAATTAATGTTTTAAACCCTGCCGGAGGAAGCCATTTTTTTTTCGGCTGGAATATAAAAGGAAAGCGAGTTGGTGGCCGCATTGTGGATTTGACATTTATTGGCAAGCTGTAAAGGAAAACGAGGAAACGTTAAGGAAGTGGAGTATGTTTCTGAGAGGATATTGTACTTCAGTCACTGATAAAAGTGAACGTCTGTGTAAATCTGTGTGTGTTTGTTCGAAAGTCGCTTCGCCACCTCTGTATGAATGTATTGTGTGTTTTAATGGCTGTGACCTGGACTCAAAGTGCTGACCGTGTGCTGGAACGCAACGCATGAGTGACAGGAAGCCCACGCAGGAAACATCCGCTGCATTGTTGGTTGAAGCCAGAACTGCCCTTTTCATTCCTTCGGGAGTTTCTGCCGCTCCCTCAATGTTGTTTCAGGGTTTCAGGAGCGTGTCATGTTTCGCCTGGGCTGTGTGGCCCACCAAGGCTTTTTTGTGGCAGTTGTTGTCAGAAAAAGGATGTTTTTCTTCATCGAGTGACGACGTGTTTTTTAGCACTCTCTTCTATGGCGCATGGCTGTGTCATATTCCTCACAAGAGCTGTTTGTTGTTGAGGTTTTTGACTATATGGCAAAAATCTTCGAGTGTCACAAAATTGAGATTTTCAGTGCACTCGTATTGCTTATGACAAGGACCAGAACAATGCACATTATAATGATAAAGTGCTACACATGCTCTGAGTAACATGCTGTTTTCTTCATAAGAAAATGGATATTTTAGTTTTAACTTCTACTGAAAAATCCCTGAAGGTTTTTCAATTTTGTATTTGAGCAATTCCATGCAAACGGCAACCTTTTTTGACCAAGTTTTCCTCAAAACAGCGAAACCCTTTGCAGTATTTTTTATGTAGGCTTGTATTTTACAGATCTGTAAAAATGCTCAATGTCTCTGTCGATGTTTTCAAACTAATACATTTGATTTTACCAAAGTCAAACAAGTGGCAAAATAGCAAAGCTTTTTCCTCAAAAATGTAAAATAATATAATATAAATAGTTCTTGTTCTTTAGTGAGCCAACTCTTATCCTTTTAATTAGCATTGTTTCTTTTGGGTTTGCAATATGCGTGGATCAGCTGAAATGTTACCCGAATCCGCTCCTTACTAATTATCCACCAGCCACCTGCCCGCGCACATTATTTTATCTGATATATATATATATATATATATATATCCGCACCCGATCGACACTTTAATAATTCAAATTCTTTGTTTTAAGCATGATGACGGGTCACCGTGGATTGTTCGTTATTAACAGCAGATTCAGCTTTTTACATATACAGGAAAAAGATAACAAACACGGTGTCACTTCAGCCTAAACGGCTGCTATGTTATGCTTACTTGGCCTTTTTCTTTGCTCTGTGCAAAAACAGAACAGCATCTACTGTGCCTGGATTCAGGCGATTCCACCTCGCCACCAAAACACGGCCAGCTGCACTAAATGAGCGTTCGCTTGCACCGCTTGTTGCAGGAATGCACAAGCTTCTCCTTGCAAGGTGCTGCAGTCGTGTAAATAAGCGATCTTGTTTCTCTCAGAATGATAACAGATTTTCCTCTGACGACGACTCTAACTGAAAGTTTGCACAGTACTCCTGCACTTCATACATTATTTTGGGCATCTTATCTTTACATTATGTGAAGTCCACTTATGTTTTTTTTGCAGGTCAACTGATATGACCCGCGACCCACCCTCAATTAATCATAATGTATTTTTTTTATTAACCGCAACGCCGCGGATATAACCGCCATCCGCGCATCACTAGTTTGCAGTTCAATTCACAGAATTTCTACAAAGTCTGTTGTAGATGGGCATGAGGCAGTATAAAATTCTATTGTATGGTATGATAACCTTGGATAAAAATATCACAGTTTCACAATATTGTGATTACTGCTCTAAAATATACATTTGGGTCAAAACCTATAACTTTTTTCCCCTTTGAACATGATATATTTTATTTTGAGAAACATTAAAAATATTTTGTAGCAGTAAACATGTCAGGCTAAATATTTCAAATGAATCATTGACTTCTGCTGTCTTCATTTGTTTCAAAAACACTGATTTCTTTACGATTTAAAATGGCGTCTTCTGATATCTTTTCTAAAAAAAGAAAAAAGAAAAAAAAAATCTTACACACACCTTAGGAAGAGTATAGCAGAAAATTTTGGTGGTTTTAAAACCTTGACTCTTTCAAACCGCGGTATACCTTGAAAACGGTTATCGTCCCATGTCTAGTTGTATACTGTAAACTCGCATACTGTTTTGGTCACATCCGTAATGCATGTTTAATTTCCTCATTTGAAATATTAAGAATGTTAACAAATTGATATTCTCTGCTCCCATAACTCTGTGGTTAGTGGTTTTGAAAAATATGAACAGATGTGTCAATATTATGTGAACATTTACTTTCTATGTGAATTTATATTTTAAGTTTTTACTGCAAATGTCAGCCATAATGCTGGAATTGCTCATAAATGTTTGTTAGGTCTGTCTCTTCTCATTAATTAACTGTTTTGTTAAAACAGTTATGTTTTTAATTGGATTTATTTTTATGTCATTAATTTGGTGTATTTTTACAACAATAATGTGGGAAGAGGGTGCACATTTGTGGGTACATTCCTTCAAGATAAGCCTGTTGTGTTTCAAAGACAAAATCTGCAACGAGAAAATTCTGAATAACACAAATTTTACGAAGTTATCTCTAAAAATAATGTATGCGAGTCATATTTTCCAAATCACATTTAAACATCAACGTAACTATTTTGAAGCTCTTTGTAATTTATTATAATTTTTTTTATTAGTTAAAGAAGACTGTATTTCATGACAGTCAAATGAATTTGCAAATGAATTGGCTGATTTACATGTAAAGTTAGTAAAATTATTCTTGATGACTTTTTTATTTTTTTTGCATCAATTGAACTTTTCTGGTCATCAAAAAAAAACAATATTATCATGACTTTTTGTCCTACAATTTTTTTTTTTACTTTTATTAGGCTTTTAAGGAGGAATGAAAGCACAGAGCTATAAAGTAAAGGGATGTGGCACAATAAGAACTTGCTGCTGAGCTTTTTTTTTTAGTTGACTCAACTTAAATCAGGTCAAGTGCAGTATTTGGGTTAACAACTCAAAGCTTTGCAGAATTTTTTTGTTGCATAAAAATTTTGACTCAATTTTTAACCCAAATACTGGACTTGACTCGATTTAAGTTGGGTCAACAAAAAAAAAGCTCTGCAGCAAGTTGCCCTACAATTTAACGTTGTCAACAATTTTACGTTTTCAAGATGCATGTAAAGCCCTGCTCACACTCAGATTTCAGCCACGATTGTGTTATCTGAGACAAATATGGAAAATCCTAAAAGATTCCTGAAATCCAAGGCTAAAATCTATGGTCTTTGATTGTTGGTTTGACATGTTCACAGACAGCTTTTTAATGCCCTTTGCGATACGATTTTACCTCCGATGAAGTTCTGGCAGTGTCAGAAGATTTCACTTTCCTGCAGTGTGACAACATTTGCAATCAGCGTCAATCCAAGAACCAATAGGAGCGTCAAATCTGATGACGCAATTCGTGCGACAATTTAAATGTCAAAAGTTTATTTTTTTTCTTCCTGGTTTTATTATTGAGGCACACTGTGTGCAAAATTGCCTCTACAGATTGTTTATGTTTGTTGTGAGGAATCATTTTAAAACACCAGATGGTGAAAGTGTCACAGGTAGATGACATCAAACTCAATTTGGTGCATCAGCAATTTGGTGCATCTTCATTGTCGTTTAGTCTGACTTTATGACGGGTGAGATTTTACAGTATGACATGGGAGCCATGTTCGTGCAATCTATTATGCTACAATCGTTCAGGATTATAAAAAAAAATTGCAGTGTGAGCCAGCCTTTAGGCAAATTTCTGCACAGATATTTTTTTGAGTTGACTATTTTTAACCCAAATACTGCACTTGACTCTATTTAAGTTGAGTCAACAAAAAATCTGCATTTTCAAAATGCTTGTAAGACCAAATTGAATCTAAAATCTGATTAATTACGCAGCACTAGCTCTTGTTTAGTCTTTCTCAAAACGTTTCTAGCATCTGCACTGCTAAATAAGACTCCTGTTTTTTTTAAAGCTCATCTGTTATTTATAGATGTAAAAAAGATTGTTTGTTGCATTGCATAACTATCCATCTGTCATTATCTGCAGCCGTTTCTCATATAAATTATGTTCCTACTTCTCCCTCAGTTGGATATAATTGTCATGCTTGCATTGCAATATTATGATCCATTTCAGTCAAACGTGTCTACAGACGTATCGGAGTCTGTAGAGCAGATTATTGTTGACATGCATTAGTTTGTGTAATCTGTCAGATGTTTTGTCATTGCTTAAACACATAAATATGGGACTCATTAGCATCCGTTTCCCAACTTTTGACTGTTACAAAGAATGGAGATCGTCCAAAATAGCATGATGTTTCATTGCTGTAAACCAAATACAGCATGTAACCACAAAGTTACACAATTTCTTTTTCGAGTCAAATCATCATGAGTTATGAGGACAAACGGAGTAGGAGTTAAAGAATAAGTCGAGGAATACAAATAGGTTCCTAAACTTGTGAACTTTGCAGAGGGTAATATTGGAAGAAACAGTTATCTTATCTTAAATGAACATTAATATTTCATCGGTTTTATATTCTACACTCGCATCACTCCGCTTCATTAGGTACATCTTACTAGTACCGGGTTGGAACTGCCTTTATCCTTCATGGCATAGATTCAACAAGGTGCTCTATTGGATTGAATAATCTAACATCCCTAACTGTTAAACACTTATTTTCATGTGCAACACTCTGTGTTCGGTATGAAAGGGAAAAACATATCAAATGCTTGTTGTAATCATAACTTTGAAATGCAATATGATGTGCACGCTTTTGTTTTCACTTTCACTGGCGAGTGCGGTTCATGTCATGACTGCCGTCACGTTGAGGAAAAAAAACACATGCAAATCATACTTGCACATACGACTTTGTGTAAAAAACTGAACGTTATTTACAACTTTATTAACTGTTATTCACAGCCTATGCAGGTTCTGTTCACTAAAGTAGAAATCATTCGCGGGCACCTCTCTGTAGTAAACAAACAGTGTGTCAGCTCACGTTTGATTTCGCGGCCGCGAATACATCATAACATGAAGACAGAAATTAAATTTTTAGGTGAATTATACCTTATAAATATAGTATGTGACACTATTAACACCATTTGGAGGTGTCCACATTGCTGAGGAACAATGTGAAGACTTGTGCAACCACCTTTATGCTTCTCTCCTGACCTTGAAAATATAATTGGATGAATCGTAGAAATGATGGATTAAGATCGTGTGGAGGGTCGATTTTCAATTAATTGTGCAGTCCTAGAATGCCCTATTTTTAATGTTATCAGACAATGATTTTTATCTAGAATTGTGCAATTTTTATTAAAAGTAAACCTTTAAAAAAAACTGTTATCCAGCATATGTTTTATGCAGCAGATGCCCTTCCATCTGCAACCCATCACTGGGAAACACCCATACACACATTCACACACATACACTACAGACAATTTAGCTTACAAAATTCACGTATAGCACATGTCTTTGGACTCTGGGGGAAACTAAAGCACCCTGAGGAAACCCACGCCAACATGGGGAGAACATGCAAACTCCACACAGACATGCCAACTGACTCAGCCAGGACTCAAACCAGCGACCTTCTTGCTGTGAGGCGATCATGCTGCCCGCTGCTCCACCGTGACACCACGTTTTTTATTATTATTATAGTTTATGTATTTATTGTTGATGTGTTTTTGTTAAAATAATTTTAGAAACGTAATATATATAAAATATATATATTTTTTGCCATAACAAGCAAGCTGATATGGCAATACATTAAAAAATCTAATTTATCTTGCCATAATGATAGCACATAATATTTGACTAGATATTATTCAAGATACTCGTATTCAGCTTAAAGAGCAATCTAAAGGCTTAACTAGGTTAAATAGGCTATTTTGTGTAATTTGGCAAGTCATTGTATAACAGTGGTTTGTTCTGTAGACAATCGAAAAACTATATTGCGTAAGGGAATTAATTATATTGAGCTTAATATGGGATTTAAAAAATTAAAAACTAAATTATAAACTTTTTATAAATATATTATAGGAATTACTGTGGAAAAATTCCTTGCTCCATTTAAATATCACTTTTATATATATATATATATATATATATATATATATATATATATTCTATTTTTATTAATCGTCGGTTCTTTCATGCCTCAGCACATACAAATACAGTCTTGGTCATACAGTGGGGAATAAAAAAATACAAAAAGGGGGGAATATACAAAGAAGTAAACAGGATAATACAGTCAAGCTTGGAGCAAAAAATATATACCACAGAAAAGAAAATCAGGAGAAATTATTGATGTAATGCCAAAAAGGTGTCCATAGTTGCCAGAAGTCATCTGACTTTTGATGTATATCACTATGAGAAATATTTAAAAAGAATAAATATTGCACAGCAAGGCAAATCATTTTGCTCTCAACTGTATATTTAGAATTTATTTTTCAGAAAAGGATGTTTTACAATAAAAGCCAATGATATATAATGTTTGGTTACCAATGTTCTTTAAAACAAACAAACAAACAAACAAACATATTTTAAATGCTATGTTAATGAACATTAAAAATACAATTTTGGGGAGTGAGCTGTCTCTTTAAATGTTGTTGTTTTTTTTTTAAATCAAGACCGCAACTAATGATGTTCCTGTATATATATTTTTAGCACTAAATTGCAACATTTTAAGTGAGTCATTAGGGCGAAATTGTACATTTGTAAGCTGATCAAAGGCGTGATGAGAACACAGGAAATGATGTCAGTTCAGAAATTTCTGCTAGAAGGGGTGGGGGTCGCACTCCCATTAGGTAAGAAGCAGAATAGTCACATGACTGAAACAAGACTGTCATCATTACTGTCTTTTGGTGCTCGGGTATGATGTAATTACATGTATAATACATTTTTAAATAGACATCTTTCTGACAAATGGGTAAAATTAAAATCACAATTAATGAATATTATGAGTATATTCATTAATGCCTGTCTGGATTTTGTGCTGTGCACCAAATGACATTTTAGTAATGTATTAGTTATTAAACTCTGAGGCATTTTTATGTGGAGTTTGCATGTTCTTCCTGTGTTGGCGTGGGTTTGCCCCAGTCCAAATGCATGCGCTATGGGTGAATTGAATAAATTAAATTGGCCGTAGTGTATGTATGTGTGTGAATGTAAGTGTATGGGTGTTTCCTAATACTGGGTTGCGGCTGGAAGGGCATCCACTGTGTTGGGCATATGCTGGATAAGTTGGCGGTTCATTCCGCTGTGATGACCCTTGATAAATAAAGGGACTAAGCCGAAGGAAAAAGAATGAATGAATGAAAAAGTTATTAATATTAAACAGGACCCATTCTAATGTACTGGGGGAAACTGTATTTGATGCTTGAAAACCCATTTTCCTCTTTGATCCATATTTAAAAATTTGATTTGACAATGTTTTCTCACACTTACATTTGTGAAATTAAATGCGTTTATATTTTTGTTTTAGAGTGCTTTTTGCTCTAAAACATACTTTAAAGTAGGGGTGTGAACCTACACTGGTCTCACGGTTCGGTTACGATTATCATGCCATCGATTCGGTTCAATTCGATATCTCGGTGCATTGACGATTTTTTTTCTACAAACTATTTGATATTTTACTTAGCAACACAATCATGCTTGTATTAACATTTATAATTTATTATATTTATTTATACATTTATATATTTATTTATGAGCAATTCCAGCGTTATGGATGTGACATTTGCAGTAAAAACGGTAACATTATATTGAAACATCTGTTTATATTTTCCAAAACAACTAACCACAGAGTTATGGGATCAGAAAAATATCAATCTGTAAACATTTTTTATACTTTCAATGAGGAAAATAAACATGCGTTATGGATGTGACAAAAAAAAGTTTGAGTTTACAGTCTACAACATTCTTTGTAGAAATTCTGTCAATTAAACTGCACAACCTAAAACAAACAATGCTAATCAAACAGATCCGAGTCGGCTCACTAAAGAACAAACATGATTAATTTTATTTTATATATATTTTTGCATTTATGATAAAAAAAGTGTCGTTATGGATGTGACACTTTTCCGTTGGATGTAACAGATGTGAAATTGCCACTTGTGTGATTTTTGGCAAATAAGTATAATAGTTTTAAACACTGACAAAGACATTTATGAGTATTTAAAGTACTGTAAAATACTTGCTTACACAAATAAAATGTAGAAATGGTTTCTCTATTTTGGTGAAAACTTCAGATTTTTTTTTTTCATGGCAAGGTTGGCATTTGCATGGAATTACTCAAATATTTATTATTTGTAATGCAATTTTGTTCTTTAATACAAGCAGTCAGATAAATGACCTTTAAATTTACCTGCTGAAAGAAAACACTCTTTTTGAATGTATCAAAGTACATGCACAGAACAACTTGAGCAATCATAGCCAATAAACCAATTAAAATATTATCCCGCTCACTTTTTCAGCGTTGTTGAGCGAGTTCTTCTTCAATGATTGGTCACGTGCTCAACAGAAAAGGCTGCAATCAGCTGATCCATTGCAGACGGTGACGCGGTAGAGAAAACTCTGCAGACGCGCTCATGTCTGGATACACAAGTAACGTTATTGTTGTAACAGCCAAGAGAGGAGATAAAACGATAGTTCACAAACAATCCAGCGGGTCAAAACGGCCACAGAGAATTTGCAGCTGTCATTTTTTTACCTAGCTGGGTTCTGGTGTACTTCCCTATCAGTGAAAGACTGTCCAGCAAACTTAAAAGCAGTGAATTGTGGACAGTTATCTGCTTCTTAGATAGTTGGAGCGTTTTAGTTACTCGTGGTCTCCTCCCTCGCCATAGTAAGTCTCCGCCATAAAACGCATATGTGATAAATGACTCCAGTACATGATAACCAGCTGTGATTATTACGGAACTGATACAGAGTTGTTTGCATCTGCATCACGGTGCATCGAGGAAACAATAATCAAATAAATAAATAAATTAATTGATTTTGACACCCCTATAGGGTGTATATACTTTAAAGTGTGTTTTTTCTATTCTCAAAGTCAAAGTCAGCTTTATTGTTAATTCAACCACATGTACAGGACATACAGAGAATCGAAATTTCGTTACTCTCAGACCCTAGGAGCCTAGCAAATAATAGTAATACAAAACACAAAAGTAGAGTTTTAGAAAGAATTTACAATAAATACAATTATATAGAATGTAATCTGAAAAAAATATATATGTACATTAAAAAATATACATATTGTAATCTAAAATACTAGTCTATACGTAAAAAAATAAATTTTGTAAGCTATTCTCTCATATTGAAAAATTTATCAGCTTAATATTTAATGCTTTCTTTGAAACTCATCAGAAAACCCAGAATAACACTCCTTGGTTTTATTACAAGGCTTGAACCTTTGAGTTTATTTACAATATTATTTTACATTTTATAATGTAAATTAGTTACAAAACATGGTTTTTCACCCAATAAAGGGTTAGTTCACCCCCAATTTTTTTTTATTCTGTTATTGATTACTCCTCCTCATGTGGTACCAACCTCCACAGACCTTGGCTCATGTTCAGAATTTTTTCAGATGAAATTCAAGAGCTTTCAACCTCCATAGACAGCAAGGTTTCTGACCAAAAAAACTCCAAAAACTCAAAACAGACTATATTCCCTCATTGGTTCAATCTAAATATTTCCAAGGTACAAGAATGCTTTTAATA
>CAIGQZ010034999.1:10841699-10855494 GCA_903798205.1 Danio tinwini | reverse complement strand
TTATTATTATTATTATTATTATTATTATTATTATTATTATTATTATTTATTTATTTATTTTGTTTATTTTATTTTTATTGCTGCTGTGGTTGTACTAGTGTTATTAAGACCATTTAATTTTTTACTGAACTTAAAATAAAATATACAAAAACCTAGGCCAACTACAAAAAATATTTTTATGTAGCTTAATTGCAGCTTAAATATATGTAATAAATAAATAATTAATTGAAATATAATGAAATTAATACATTAAATATACATTAAATAATTTTATTTTATTATTATTATTATGATTTTTTTATAATAATAATAATAATATATATGCATGCTGGAAAAACAAAAACTAAAGTGATCTTTCTTTAAAAAAGGCTAATTGTCCTGGTGTTGGTGTTTTGACTGAATGTACTTATGGTTCTCAGGCTTGAAAGGGTGTATTTAAGCAGATAATAGGCTTGAGGGAAAATGACTAAAGCTTAGATTGCATTCAGCCAATGCCAAGACATTGCACCAGCCCAAACAAATCCACTGTGTTTACATCTGCCAATACAAGAAATGATTGTTTTCATTTCTGTTAAACTGTACCACATGAATTGAGTGCATGTAAATTATAGTTTAGCATTTGAGTAGTATGTAAAATCGTTTCAAACTACAATATTATTATATTTTATTTATTTTTAAATAAATGAAAAGTTTAGTTTAAATACATTTTTTCTAATATTTTTGAGTATAGCGTATTTACGGATTGATTTTGTTTGTTAGTTTTATTTACTTATGTCATTTAATGTGCTTCTAATTGGAGGCTTAATTTAACAAATCATCAGCTTTCTTTTGGAGTATGCAAGTTGCTCAAACTAACAGCAGGCTTTGTTTTTTTTTCATACTTTCATATGTTTCTAATTGGAGCTTTTGTTTCTTGCCTTTTAGACTATCTAATGAAATACTAAGTGGAAAATTGCTCAAACACAAACTGCAGGCTTTATGTAATTCTATCCGTTTCATATTGGAAGATTAATTTATAAACTCATCTGCAGCCTGTTTTTCTTGTCTTTTTAAATGGGTTATTAAATACTAAGTGGAAAATTGCTCCTCAACGGTAGACGTTGCACGCTTTTGCTTTATTTACTCATTCATTTAATAACTCATCTTTTTTTAGAGTATGTTATGAAATTATTTGTTTGAATGACTCAACATTATATGGAAAATGTTTACGTTTTATGTAGTATGTACAATTGCATCAAACAAAAATATGACATTTAATTATTTTTATTTATCTTTTTAAAAAAGGTTTTTGGCATTATATTTATTTATGTTTTTATTTGTATTTATTTAAAATTATATTTATTTGCATTATTTAAATATATGTATTTTCATCTATTTATATTTATTTTGTATTTATATATATATATATTTTTTATTTATTTATTGGCATTATTTGTATTTATATTTGTTTATTTTTATATATTTTTTATATATTTGTCATGATTTATATTTTTATTTGTTTGTTTTTTGTATTTTTTATTTTTATTTATTTATTGGTATTAATTATTTATATTTAATATTTGTATTTATTTACATTTAAATTTTTATCATTTATTAGTTGTATGTTTGCAAGTATGCGAATGTGCATTTATTGGAAAGTTTAATTTGAGTAAATATGTACTAATATTTTTATTTTGTCTGTGCTTATTTGCTCGTTTCACTGTTGATTTTAATGAGCACTGACTCTGTTAAAATAAAATAAAATAAAATAAAATAAAGTAAATAAATGACAAATAACTATATTTTCCTGTGTATATTTTACACAGGAGAACATTCTGGAAAGGATTCACCTGCACATCGCACCTGATGCCGAAACTGATGCCTGCACGTCCAAGTCCTGCATTACTCATCAGAAGTTTGCTATGACACTTTATGAACAGGTATTGCAGCTCTTTTTAATATTCTTTACACACACACACACACACACACACACACACACACACACACACACACACTTTCTCTCTCTCTCTCTCTTCATGTGAGTGATGGGGCATTGATTGCTGTGGTGTGACAGTGGTTTTCAATCAGTCGGGTACAGTGGTGAATTACTGATTTGCTCACAGTGAATACTAATTCAGAGACTGTCCTTCTGCATACAGAGGAAGCAGCCTTTATGATGATATTGTAATGCTGTTAGACAGCTATAACATGGTGCATTTGCATATATTGTGTTTTATAAATGCTGAGACTAAAGATGAATGTTATGCTAAGTAAAAACTATTTAAAAGTCTGGGGTTAGTATGTATGTATGTTTATTTTATATTTATTTTGATATTTGTTTTTTATTTATATTTAATGCATTTATTTATTTATTTTTATTTTTGTTTATTTATTTATTCATTTTATTTTATTTATTTTTATTTTAATCATTTAAATACCTTTACCTTTTTAACTTTATTTTCATTAATTTATTTATATTATTTATTTATTTATTTATTTTTATTTATAATTTATTAATTCATTTATTTTTATTTATGAATTTATTTATTTTTATTTTTTATTTATAATATATTTAATCTTTTATTTTATTTGTCTATTTTAATCATACATTACTTATTTTAGTTATTTATTTACTTTTATTTATTTAATTATTTTAACTTTATTTTAAATAATTAATTAAATTGTATTGTAATTGTATTTTTTATTATTTATAATTTAGAAAAGATGCGTTAAATATGATCCTTAAAAACAATTACATGTTTCAAATATTTATATTTCAAATTAAATATTTATCTATTTTAGTTTGTTTGTAGTTTATAGTTTGCTGGTTAATTATAGTTTTGTGGTTTGTTTTTGTCTTTTGAATTATTAATCGCTTCATAATATGTTACAATATGTTAAAATATTACATGTGAAATTCGTATTCAACCCAATTCACACAGTGATAAGCATGTTTTTTGATCACCGAATGGGCATAGTAGTATGCATTTCAATAATTTACTGAGATAATAAAATTGCTTGGAAAAGTAATTACGTTTATAAAATACGATACTAAAGGCATGCATTATTACAAAAGATTTGTTTCAAAAGCATTTAGTTTTTTTGTCAAATTCTGATTAATATAGTGATTTTGATTTAAAAAAAAATTGTATGCAGCACATCTGTTTGTAACATAATTTTTATTGTTATTAATATTAATAAATTAGTACTGTTATTTTTACTTCTAATTCTGCTTAATAATGATTTAAGATGCTAAATGATGCTACAAATGTATGGAGGAGTCCAGTTCAGAATCAAATGATCAATTTATTAATTGAATAATTAAAATGTGTATAGATAAATAACAATTGAAATGGAAAATTAATGGACAAATAATCATATTTAAACATGTTTATTCAAATTGTGTTTGTAACTGTCATTAATAAAGCAATAAATCAATGCATTTAAAAATCTTTTTTAAATGTATAATTTAATAGACAATTTTATAAATGTTTATTTAAATTATGTTTTAAAACGCTGATTAATCAAACAATAAAAATGTATATTTATAGATCATTCAAAGTGCATTTAGATGCACAGTTTAAATAGCTTTTTTAAAAGGCATTTGACATGCTTTTTTCTCTCTCTATTTGCCAATTGCTTTTCTATTCCTTTTGCTACATGCATTTCTCGAGTTGAAAATAAATTGAGTTTAAAAATGCCATTGGACAGTCCATTTCTGATGTTTTTTAAGTTGCTAATATCAAAATGCTTAAATCCATTTTAAGGCATGGCACATTGTGTGTAAATGAGAGGCCCTGCCATATAAAGCAATGCCAGATTTGCGGTTTTGACACCAGAAATGATTTATTTTGGTTTTGCCCCTAAAAGAAATGTTTAAATTGGTTCCACCCTCAGGTTATTTACAGTGTGTGTGTGTTGAGACGTCTCTTACATCACTTACTGTGGTGTAATTAAATCTTTACATCATAAAGCGGTCGTCATGTGTGATGTATGACTCTCTCTCTCTCTCTCTCTCTCTCTCACTCTCTGTGTGTGTGTGTGTGTGTGTGTATTTTCTGTTTTTGTGCATGCTTGTATTTCTACGTGTACGTTTTTCTGTTTGCGTGTTTGCGTTTTCTTTGTGTGTTTTTGTGTTTCTTACTTTATATGTGTTTTGTGTCTGTTTTTATGTCTGTGTGTGTTTTTTGTGTCTGTTTGTGTGTGTGTGTGTGTGTGTGTGTGCTTGTGTGTTTGTTTTTTTTGTGTGTGTTTTATTTTGTTTGTGCATGTGTGTGTTTTTTGTGTGTGTGTGTGTGTGCGCGTGTGCATGTGCGTGCGTGTGTGTGTGTGTGTGTGTTTTTGGGGTCTTGTGTGTGCTTTTGTGTTTGTTTGTTTGTTTGTTTTTGTGTGCGTTTTTGTGTCTGTGTGTTTTTCTTGGGTCTTTGTGTGCGTTTGTGTCTTTGTGTGTTTGCTTGTGTTTGTGCATGTGTGTGTGTTTGTTTCTTTGTGCTGTGTGCGTGTGTTTTGTTTTTGTGTCTTTGTTTTTGTGTTTTTTTGTGTCTCTGTGTGTTTTTTGGGGTCTTTATGTGTGTTTGTCTCTGTGTGTTTGTTTTTTTGTTTGCATGCGTGTGTTTTTGTGCGTTGTGTGTGCATGTTTGTATTTTTGTCTCTTTGTGTGTGTGTGTTTGTCTGTCTTTGTGTGTGTTGTGTTTGCATGTGTGTGTTTGTTTGTTTTTGTGTGCTTGTTTGTATTTTGTGTGTTTGTTTGTTTGTTTGTTTGGTTGTTTGTTCTGTTTTTGTGTGTGTGTGTGTGTGTGTGTGTGTGTGTGTGTGTGTGTGTTTGTTGTGTTTTTTGTGTCTTTTTTGTTTGTGTGCATGCGTGCGTGCGTGTTTAGTCAGTGTGCAGGAGCTGTGGTGCGTCGTCTGATCCGCTTCCCTTCACTGAGCTGGTGCACTATGTGTCTACCACTGCCCTCTGGTAAGTCCATCCAGCCAATGTACAGTTGAAGACAAAATTATTACTCCTGCTGTGAAAATCTACTTGCTTTCAAAAACTTCCGAACTGCCCTCTCTGGTATAAATGTTCCTTACAAACATATTTTTGTTGCATGTTAGCAGACCACTGTAATCCACACATGTGGGTCCACATGCGAGCTGTGCTCTCTTTGTGGGCAAATGAAAACAAAACCTTTGTTGCAGCACATTTATAAACTCAAACTGACGACCCATGTCTCCAAACTATTTTTCTTCTTCCACTTGTTTAAATTACAGTTGGCAACACAATGTGGCGTCTCTCTGCCGTCTGAACACTGTAACGGGTAAAAACAGTCTTCGAAACTATAATGCATATTAAAGTTGCACCTCATTCACAATAGAGCGCACTGATTGATTCAAACAAAGTCTTTCTCATGAATTAATGCTGAAAACTCAAAGACGTCACATTGTACCAGCCGGGACAGACATCCAGTCTCCACGCTGGAATTTACACAAGGATCTCATGGCCATGACGCAGTTTTAAAAATGTATTTTCAAATTGGAAGAATGAATTTGCTGGAAATAATGCAAAAACAACCAATTTTCACTTTTTTTGTGAAATATTTGTGTCCTAATAGTGTTTATAGCAATGTGGGACACATATATGACTGTCAACAGCTAAATAAAATGTGTTTTGGTGTTTCGTGACCCTTTAAAGAAGGCCTATTTTACCCATCTCATACTTTTCCTATTTTTTCAGCAATGATAAAATTGTACCAGTAAAAAAAAACATTTTAAGATAAATTATTCAGGAAAAATATTCATTAAAATATGAAAGTGTATACTTTTTTTCTGGGGAAAAATACAATGTCAATTAATTAATGATGTTGTTGTAATAATTGTTCTACTAATGGTGTTTCTCTTTCTCTGTGCTCCAGCCAACAGGTGTTGGACAGGAGAGATGAACGCTTGCGTCCAGAGACCTTTGGGGAGCTGCTTCAAGCCGCCAGCACCATTGGAGATCTCCGCAACTGTCCGGTGGGTGGATTAATCATGAACAAATGACAAACTCTTTCAGCCATGAGAAATAAAAACAACATACAAGTGAAATATAGTGAATATAAACATCACAAAAATAATAACAATAAATAAATAAAATAAAAAAAGCTCCAGTGTTCCTATATCTGTGGTTACATGCAGTAAACAGCGGTGAGTTCAGTAAACTGGTGACCTTCACGGCCAATCACAGTCATTTCTGTTGAGCATGTGAACACAATGGCAAATCCGCGCTGTTTAAGAATGTGCTTAACGGTGCACAAATGTTAGCAGATGTTAGCGAATATTTCAGTATTGATTGCTAGCAAATTCCAGTATTGTGACAAGCCTAAAACATACATGCAAGCAAGCACACATATACATGCACACACATATATGCAAGCACATGCAGGCACGCACAAACAAATGTGCACACACATGCATGCAGATCCACGCGTATACGCACACAAGCACACACATACTCACGTATTCATACAAATCTGCACATATACGCACACACGTTTACACATGAGCACAAACACGCATACATGTATAAACACACATACACGTATACATACAATTTCACATGCGCATACATATACGCACACAAATATACGTATTCAAACACATGGACACATGTATGCACAGTCATACACACCTTTATACACATGTGCACATATGCGTTTACACATACACACACACATGCACACACATCCACATATATACTTACAGATGCACACAGAAACACATACACTCTTCTAATCTGATGTTCTGCAGGTGTAACGCCTCTGAAACCTGAGACCGGAATGTTCTTCTCGTGTATCAACACATTCTGCATTTTTAAACAGGCAAAGTAGGAGGAAGTCACATCCTACTACAGTCTCTCTCGTAAAACAGCACTGCAAACAGACAAGCATCTCTCTTAGTGAAGAGGAATCTTTTGGTCAGAATAAAAGGGTTTTAAGGAACTGTGTGTTGAATCAAATGACTGTGTGTGTGTGTGTGTGTGTGTGTGTGTGTGTGTGTGTGTGTAACAAGGATCCTTTTTTTTGTTTGTTGTTTTTAAACCCGGCTTCAAAAATAAGACTAAAGTTGATCACTAGTAGAGTAAAATATGCTTGTGCTGTATTTTATATTACAAACAACGTTATATAGTTAATTGATAGTAATTTTAAAATTTAAATTACTATTCATCTACACTCACAGGCCACTTTATTAGGTACACCTTACTAGTACCGGGTTGGACTACCTTTTTCCTTCAGAACTGCCTTAATCCTTCATGGCATAGATTCAACAAGAGACTAAAAATATTCCTCAGAGATTTTGCTCCATATTGACTTGATAGTATCATGCAGTTGGTGTATGTTTGTCGGCTGCACATCCATGATGCGAATCTCTTGTTTCACCACATCCCAAAGGTGCTCTATTGGATTGTGATCTTGTGACTGTGAAGGCCATTTGAGTACAGTGAACTCATTGTCATTTCTGAGATGATTCACGCTTTATGATATGGTGCATTATCATGCTGGAAGTAGCCATCAGAAGATGGGTACACTGTGGTCATAAAGAGATGGATATTGTCAGTAAAAATACTCAGGTAGACTGTGGCATTGACACAATGCTCAATTGGTCCTAACAAGCCAAACTGTGCCAAGAAAATATTCCCCACACCATTACACCACCACCACCAGCAGCCTGAACCGTTGACTCTTATCATCTAAATGTTACTGCAGAAATCGAGACTCATCAGACCAGGCAACGTTTTTCCAATCTTCTAATGTCCAATTTGGTGAGCCTGTGTGAATTGTAGCCTCAGTTTCCTGTTCTTAGCTGACAGGAGTGGCACCCGGTGTGGTCTTCTGCTGTTGTAACCCATCCGCCTCAAGGTTGGATGTGTTCAGAGATGCTCTTCTGCAGACCTCGGTTGTAACGAGGGGTTATTTGAGTTACTGTTGCCTTTCTATCAGCTGGAACCAGTCTGACCATTCTCCTCTGACCTCTGGTGCCAACAGAACTGCCGCTCACTGGATATTTTCTCTTTTTTAGACCATTCTCCGTTAACCCTAGAGATGGTTTTGTGTGTGTGAATCCCAGTAGATCAGCAGTTTATGCAATACTCAGACCATCCCGTCTGGCTCCAACAACCATGCCACGTTCAAAGTCACTTTAACCCCCTTTCTTCCCCATTCTGGTGCTCTGTTTGTACTGCAGCAGATCGTCTTGATCATGTCTACATGACTAAATGCATTGAGTCTGTCATGTGATTGGCTGATTAGAAATTTGCGTTAACAAGTAGTTGGACAGGTGTACCTGATAAAATGGCCGGTGATTGTAGATTAATTTTAAAAAGAGCTGTTAGGAAAATTTTCTCTTAAATAGATAGAAAGTAATAATTATGGTTTTATCTAATTTTATTAATTGGTTTTGTAATTGAAATTTTGCATATTTAATATTATAACTTTTGGAAAAGTGTGGAAATTTGGCCATGGAAATTTATGATGCAACAAAATTAAATATATAAATTTAGTCTTATAAAATTTCTTAATTCATAGGAAAAGTATTGTGCATATCAGTATAAAAAAGAAGAAAAAAAAACAAATAAAAAATAAATATTTTTTTAATGTAATATAAATGTACTTATTATTATTTTTTTTAATGCATTTAATGTCTGTGGTGGTTTTTTTCACCATGGAAATTGCCACACTCAAGGTTTGGCAATAAAATGAAATTAAAATTGTAAAACAAAACAATGAATTGCTTTATGTCTGTCTCCTCATTAGAGTAACTGTGGTCAGAGAATCAAGATCCGGCGTGTGTTGATGAACTCTCCAGAAATCGTGACCATTGGGTTTGTGTGGGACTCGGAGCAGTCCGACCTCACCGAAGACGTCATCCGATCTCTTGGACCACACCTCAACCTCTCAGGGGTAAGAATAACACTCCAACCCGCATGTTTTATTACAGTAGAGCTTGACCCAGACCTAAAACTAGCAAAAACAATACTGTGAATAACATCTGTACTCATGCAGAAGGAAAAAGTACATAGGTTTTTTTTTTTCTTTTTTTTTTTTTAAGTAAAATAAAAGTACTTGCTGATGATTTGTTTATTTTGCTTAAAAGTTGACTTGCCAAAATGCGTCTTATTATTACCACACAGATAATTAAGGATAATTCAAGTGGAATCATGTGAACATTCAGATTAATTTGCTAAATCAGTGAATCATTTACTATAGACTCACTCTGAATGGATCATTAAAATCAGTGGGTTATTTACTGGAGACTGACTTTGAATGGATCAGTCGATTCAGTGAGTTGTTTCTAGATACTCACTCTGAATGGGTCATGTTGAATCAGTGAGTTTTTTTTTTTTACCAGAATACTTACTTGGTTTAAATCATTTTGAATCAGTGAGTTGTTTTACAGAAAACTTGCTTGGTTTGAATCATTTTGAATCAGTGAGTTATTTACCAGAATACTTACTTGGTTTGAATCATTTTGTATCAGTGAGTTATTTACCAGAAGACTTACTTGGTTTGAATCATTTGAATCAATGAGTTGTTTACTGGAGACTCACTCTTAATGGATCATTTGATTCAGTAAGTTGTTTCTAGATACTCACTCTGAATGGGTCATGTTGAATCTGTAAGTTTTTTACTAGAAGATTTACTTGGTTTAAATCATTTTGAATTAGTGGGTTGTTTACCAGAACACTCACTCTGAATTAATTATTTGAATCAGTGAGTTGTTTACCAAAACTCACTTTGAATGGATCGTTTTGAAGTAATGAGTTGTTTAAGAATGACTCACTCCTAACAGATCACTTCGATCAGTGAGTTGTTTACCGGAGACTCACTTTGAATGGATCATTTGATTCAGTGAGTTGTTTCTAGATACTCACTCTGAATGGGTCATGTTGAATCGGTGAGTTTTTTTTTTTTACCAGAAGACTTACTTGGTTTGAATAATTTTGAATCTGTGAGTTGTTTACTGGAGACTCACTCTAAATGGATCATTTGATTCAGTGAGTTGTTTCTAGATACTCAATCTGATTGGATCATGTTAAATCAGTGAGTTGCTTACTGGAGACCCACTCTTAATGGATCATGTTGAATTAGTGGGTTGTTTTCCAGAAGACTCACTTTGAATTAATTATTTGAATCAGTGAGTTTTTTATCGAGACTCACTTTGAATGGATCGTTTTGAATTAATTAAATTTTTGAGTTGTTTAAGGAAGACTCACTCTGAACAGATCACTTCGATCAGTGAGTTGTTTACCAGAGACTCGCTTTGAACGGATCATTAAAATCAGTGAGCTATTTACTGATTAAATCGGTGAATTGTGTACCCAGAGATTGACTCTGAAGGGATCATTTTGAATCAGTGAGTTGTTTACAGGACACCAGTGCTTAATTTTTGAAATTGCAAGGTCCCGGAACAGATCAGTGAAACTGATCTGGCATGTTACCGGAGGATGTAGAGGTGTCGTGCACGAAAGTGGAGGAGGGGTGTGGGGTTAGTGCGGTAAATGGCAGAGGGTGGATGCTGGATCAGATTTCAGAGGTTCCAGTTCTAGCATGTTCCGGCACAAATTAAACCCTGCTGGAGACTCACTCTGAATGAATCATGTTGAATCAGTGAGTTGTTTACCCAGAGACTCACTCTGAATGGATCATTTTGAATCAGTGAGTTGTTAACTTGTGAACAGACATCACTCCAGTTCACCCCAATCATTTGCTCAGTGCAATTTAAGAACTAATTTAACAGGCTAACTAAGAATCTCTCCACTCCAATTTCTCTTTTTCAAAATAACTTTTTCATCAATGTTCAGTATAATTAATATTTTGTTTTGGAATGTAATGAAGTAAAAATAACCCTTTCCTAAATTAATTATGCTCTGATAAAGTGCATATGCTTTAAATAGGTTCTTTAGTACAGTAGTAAAATAGGAGTAAAATGAAGTAAAAATGCTTACTGTCCACCACTGCTAATAGCATACATTATATTACCATGACATTTTGTTCCTTGCAATGGGAAAAAAAAAACACATTCTAGATGTTAAGAAGATTACAGACCATATTTCATCCTTTGAAAACCAGATGACCTGAATTTACAAGAATCTGCTAATCAACTTTGGACGTTTACATTTCAGTAAAGATTTAATCTTTGAGGCGAACTATTATAAAGCATCTTATTTCTGACTATTATAGAAAATATAGAATTCATTGGAAACCTCCATCCAGATTAAATGGCTATAAAAAGGCGTCTGACGTCACGACGGTTTGCTCTTTTTCAGTCATTTATTTATTTATTTATTTGTTTGTGTGTGTGTCGCACATCTGCTCATTAAAGCCGGTTTATGGTGGTGCCTTGGACCATATGCATGAAGTAAAGCAGGAGTTTATCCTCTTCATAAGACTGAGGTTGTGTAACTGCATCATAGCCCATGCTTGATGGCCAGAAAGCCACTGCGGTAGAAGGTCATCTGGCGTCCCGGCTTTCATTAGCAGCGATGTGTGGGAATAGAAAGCCATGTTTCAGACTTTTTTTTTTTTTTTTCCTACCGGGCAGCCACTGTTTCTGCAGCTATATGCATTTTATTTATTTATTTATTTATTGATGAATATATTTGTTTATTTATTTATTTATTGTCTTTTATTGTAATTAAATAACAATCTATTTATTTTTATTTGTTTATTATAACAATTATTTTTTTTAATTAAATAATTTATTTATTGTCTATTTATTTATTTTATTTATTTTTAACTGCCTAACTTTATTATTTTTTTATTATTTATTAATGAATTTATTTATTTATGTGTATATATTTATTGTCTATTTATTTATTGCTTATTTATTTTAATTAACTAACAATCTAACTATTTATTTGTTTATTTAATTATTTTTTATTTATTAATGCATTTATTAATTTATTTTATTTTATTATTATTTATTAATTTATTATTTATTTATTGATTGATTGATTGAATATATTTATTTATTATCTATTTATTTTATTTTAATTAATTTTAACTGTCTAAATATTTATTTATTTATTTTTATTTATTTATTTATTTATATGTTTATTTATTTTCAGTTTATTTATTTATTGTCTGTTTATTTATTTACTGTGATTTAGAAGGTCATCATGCATCTGAGAGTGTAGACGGCCTTCATTAGCAGTAATGTGTAGGAGTATAAAGACATGCTTCAGACTTGTTTTTTTCTACAAGATTCTGCAGCTGTATGCATTTCCCTTTAGTAAAATGCAGAGGTAAGCTCGCAAGTGGTATTTTTGTAAAGTCATCCAATTGCAACATGCAAAGGATTCAAAGTAGTCAGAAAATTCCCACTGGATTTCTGGAATATCAGTGAATTTTAAAAGCTCTTCCAGAAAAAAAAATGGAAAGTTAATGCTGATACTTCTGCATCGAGTGATCGGCGTGACCCATGGTGCCTGCCTTGTGCGTAGTCGTGCATTTATACTTCTGTACGCTGTTTGTGTTGCTCTGCAATAATACTTCTGAAAAGATAGCTGGCAGTAGGTTTTTATGTTCTTCTGTGTAGTCTCTTCGCGGGTGTTTTTGTTTTTTCTGAAAGCTAAAAATAGCTAAAACTCGCTCATTCAGAGTCAGGAACCAGCAGACGTGCAACAACTTTAATCATAAGGTAAACACAAAACAAAACTTTCCAGCTAAAGCCTTCCCATGGGACTCGAAACTTGTAAACAGTCACTCTATCGGCTCGTGGCTCTCAGCACTTCCCACACTCGTCACCACTACCAAGCCAACCAATCACAGGGCTTGCACTATGCGTCGTTGTGATGTGTGGTTACATTTTTTGAGAGGTGCATGTCAGTGTCGGCATCAGCCATGGCGAGGGCTATACGACCGGGTGCAGGCTACGTCGGAGCATACGTGTGCGCTTGACGCAGAAGTATAATTCAGCCTTAAGGCGATTATTTATTTATTTATTTTATTTTATTTTTTTTATTTTAATTATCAAATTAACTAACCAACTATCTAACAAATTATTTATTTATTTTAATGACCTAATTAACCTTTTTTTATTATTTAATTGTTTATTTGTTTATTTTAATTGTCAAATTAACTAACTAACAAACATTTTTATGTATTTATTTATTTTAATTACCTAGTTAACTAACTTTTTTGTTTGTATGTTTATTTTAATTATTAAATTAACTATTTAACAAATTTAGTTGTTTATTATTTTAATTGCCTAATTAACTAATTTATTTATTTATTTATTTTTTATTATTTATTTATTTTAATTAACTGACTTAATATTTATTTATTTTAATTTGCAAATTAACTAACCAACTATCTAACAAATTGTTTATTTATTTTAATTACCTAAGTAACTATTTATTTATTATTTATTTGTTTGTTTATTTTATCAAATTAACTAACTAACCAATATTTTTATTTATCTATTTTGTTTATTTTAATGTTCACATTAACTATTTAACAGTTTTTATTGATTTTAATTATCTAAATAACTCATTTATTTATTTTTTGTTTTAATTTTCAATTATATATTTATTTTAATTAACTGACTTAATATTTATTTATTTATTTTAATTTGCAAATTAACCATCTAAATACTCTTTTATTTATTTTATTTTTATATTTTATTTAATTTTTATTTAACTATCTAACTTTATATATATATATATATGTGTGTATGTATGCATGTATGCATGTATGCATGTATGCATGTATGCATGTGTGTGTGTGTGTGTATGTATGTATGTATGTGTGTATGTGTGTATGTATGTATGTGTGTGTGTATGTATGTATGTATGTGT
>CAIGQZ010034999.1:10756741-10773883 GCA_903798205.1 Danio tinwini | reverse complement strand
AGATAGATAGATAGATAGATAGATAGATAGATAGATAGATAGATAGATGAACACACAGAGACACAGACAGACAGACAGACACACAGAGACACAGACGGACAGACAGACAGACGGACAGACGGATAGACGAACAGATCTCTGACCGCTGGTGTGGTTCTCTAGATAGCCGATGTATGGAGCTCTGAGGATGTGAAAGGTCAGATCTGCATCTGCAGTGTTTGTATCTTCAGCCTTCAGCTCTCTGGAGGACATAAAGATCCCGTAGCGGCCATCTTTGAGGAGCTCCACTTTCCACAGGGTGTCCAACACTGCCACCTGTGGAGCGGAGCTGTCCAGAGCTTCAATCTGTCACACACAAATACAAATAATAAAGTTGGAAAAACAAAAAAAATTGTCAAAAATCTGTGTATGGTGCGCCTTACACTGACATTATTGCATTACAACGATAATATTGATATCACTGACCTGCATTGTGAAGAAGACGGGCTCTGTCTGCACTCTACCGTCCAACATGAATCCTCTATCTGTGCTGTCTGAGGCTGTGAAAGTAAAGCGGTCGATCTGAGAAGCTCCTCCAGAGTGTCTGTAGGCGACGTACAGACCCTGCAGGTCCCGCTGGGTGAAATGAGCTCCAGCAACCAGCGGGTGCCCCTTCAGGAGCAGCTGTCCGTACTGAGGGGTCTGGCTTAGCCTGTAGCTCAGGGCGGACGCTGGACTGTCGGGGTCAGACAGGGATAATACAGCAGTAGATAAAACAACAGTGGAGCCCTGAGGAACCCGCAGGCCACTGTTGTGCACCAGTGTGGGAAGAACTTTATCCGTCAGGTCCACTAGGATCTCCAGGGTCCCATTGCGAGTTGATATCCCATTGCTGACCATGAACCTATAGGGATGATGCAGATGGATAGATATTGTGAGCAAAAAGCTTAATTAGGAAATATTATGGGAGTAATTAAAGCTTCATAGGAATTCGTAGGGTTTTTACAGTGGTCGAGAGAGCTTAAAGGTGCTGTATGTATGTTTTTGACTCTTCTAAAGCATAATTATACCATAATATGTTTGCAGATATTTAAGAAACATGCCAAGTGAACATACTTGTTTATCTGAAAAACAATGCTGAAGTCAAATATTCTGTTTTGAAAATGTGCTTTCCGTGACAGAACGTCTGTATTGTTTTGGTTCTTTTAACTCGCCCAATGCCAGTTTAGGCAATTATATTTCAGCACTCCGGGTTGCCTTGGTGGAAAACAGAGCAATTCATTCATTCAGTCAGACAGGCTCTCAAAGTATGCCTCCGAGATCAAAATGCGACCTTTGGTAGACAGTAGCAGACACCGAAATGAGACACAGATTCAGACTTCCACATGAGGGGGTTATTACAGTTTTTCCCTGTGGCTTTGGTGCATTTCTCACAACACTATTTACATTTGCACAACAGTTAATGCATTTCCCAAAACAATTAGTACAAATTGCAAAACCTAGTGGATAACCTGCAAAAGCGTGTCACTTGCTCAAAATGGAGAGCTCATTCCTCAAAAGCAAGTATTCATGTCAATGAAAGTGTCAGTGTCATCAAGATGAAAATCCTGACACCATTGTTTATGAACAAGATAGTCAAATGGCTTTGTAATGTTTTCATTATGTACATTTTTTCCAATGCAAAAGAGTCAGATTTTGGTGACACGTCCTGAAAATGCTCAACACAGCACTATATACTATTGGCACAGCCATTTAAAAACTACAGTAAAGTTAGAGATCACTGCATTTAGTGAGGTATCTGAGTACAAGACACTGAATATGTATGTTTCACATTTTTACTGCATTTGCTCTTTACAATTCTAAATTATTCACAGCATTGTGCAAAAGAATAAATACACCCTTATTTACAACAAACATAAACTCTCTTTGGGTAGAGCTGAGCACAACTGTAAACAATATTGCAGTGCATATTGGAACTGAACCTACAACATACACAGGTCTGTAAATCATTCATCAAATTGTTCAATTTAGAAGACATTTTCAGGAAAAAAAAAGATTTTAAAATTTTTATAAAATGATCTTGACAGATTTTGACAACTAGTTCAACATTTTTGTATGTAATGACTCACGTAATGAAATGAGGACTATTAGTTTTATATGGAAGGACTATTCAGCATCCACAAGTTTAGTTCATTTTGACTGACATGACATAAGCACATGATAATGTTACAAACAGCAGAGAGTTGTATGAAAGCAATTGATGCATGTCCAAAAGCATTCACAATTTGTTGAAATGAATGAGAAACTGCAACTATGATGTGCACAAATTTTTTTGAGAAATTCATTAACTGTTGTGCTAATGTAACTAGTGTTGTGAGAAATGCACCAAAGCCACTGAGAAAAAACTGTAATGATAATAATTACCCTTAATATAATATAAAAATAAAAGAATTGTCTAAAACAGGCTTTAGTTTCTTTGTCAAGGTTTTAAATATGGATTATTTATTTATTTATTTGTATTTAATGTGAAATGTAATGTGAAATTTATCATAAAAAATACTTTATAATTAACATAGGTGCTGTGGGTAGCACATTCGCCTCACAGCAAGAAGGTTGCTGGTTCAAGCCTCGACTAGGTCAGTTGGCATTTCTGTGTGAGGTTTGCATGTTCTCCTGGTTTTCGCGTGGGTTTCCTCCAGGTGCTCCAGTTTCCCCCACAAGTCTAAAGACAGGTGAATAGGGTAGGCTTAATTGTTCTTAGTGTATGTGTGTGAATGAGTGTGTATGGATGTTTCCCAGTGATGGGTTGCAGCTGGAAGAGCATTCGCTGCCTAAAACATATGCTGGATAAGTTGCCGGTTCATTCCGCTGTGGCGACCCCAGATTAATAAAGGGACTAAGCCGAAAAGAAAATAAATGAATGAATTAACATAGACTGCCTTGGTGTAGGGCTTTTAAGACTAATAAAATATGTATTAAAATGTAATACTTTATACTTTTAATATTGTATAAAATATTCCATGTAATATTTCATTAATACAAAGGTGATCATTAATGCAGACTGTATCAATGTATGCACAGGGCTCTTACTGCAGGTTCTCTCTGGGTGCCGTGGCTCTGTTATCATGGATGTAACACACCAGGTTTGCTGCGACGTCCAGCTGACTGAAGGACTGAATCTGCACTCCACTGTGTTTGATGAGCTCCACGTGTCCATGAGCTGGAGATGCAGTGATCACATACAGCAGCTCCTCCGGCTGGTCAGCACCGTCCACAGCCAGCAGGATGTCTGTAGTAAAAACTACACGATCTCCACGACTGACCCGCACAGGCTTCAGGAACAGCGCTATATCTCCTGAAGAGCAGCACAAGGGGGACGACTTCAGCAAAACAGCATGTATTTCAGCAGGAAAAAAACACATATGAGACCCTGGACTACAAATTAGTCATAGAGGTCATTTGAAAAAAAAATCATTTGTACTAGGGGTGGCTTAGTGGTTAGCACTGTAGCAAGAAGGTTATTGATTCGAGTCCCGGCTGGGCCAGTTTCTGTGTGAAGTTTGCATGTTCTCCCCGTGTTGGCGTGGGTTTCCTCCGGGTGCTCCGGTTTCCCCCACAGTCCAAAGACATGCGCTATAGGTGAATTGGATTAACTAAATTGGCCGTAGTGTATGTGTGTGTGTGAATGTGAGAGTGTATGGGGGTTTCCCATTGCTGGGTTGCAGCTAGAAAAGCATCCACTTTGTAGAACAATTGTATTTAAATTACATTTTAATCATTATGTTTGAAAAGCAACTCAATAACTCAATAAGTTATTTACTTGACCCAACACTTCAAATTCAACTCAAAAATGCATTACATACAAATCTCAAAGCCGCATAAACAATAGAAAATAAACTCGATGACGACTTAAATTTAAACATTTAGCTTTGTTCATTAAGGGCCAATTATTCGGCAATAACAACCGCCTGGATGTATTTTATCCCTTATTTATTACTATTGATCAGTCGCTGCATTCCAAGGTATGTTATTCCCAGATAACAACCTCTGAATAACACAGGCTCATACGAAAACTTTGAATCCGACTGACTGTTAGTGAATACATTCAAATCTATACAGTATACTTACGTTCACATTTAATTTAAATTACATTTTGATTACTATGTTTGAAAAGTAACTCAGTAACTCAATAAGTTATTTAGTTACTTGACCCAACACTTCAAATTCAACTAGACAATAGAATTAAAATTCGACGATGAATTAAATTTGAGCCAAACAGGACATTTTAGCTTTGTTTATTAAGAGCCAATTATTCGGCAATAACAACCGCCTGGATGTACTTTATCCCTTATTTATTACTATTGGTCAGTCGCTACATTCCAGGGTATGTTATTCCCAGATAACAACCGCTGAATAACACATGGCTCATACTAAAACTTTGAATCTGATTGACCGTCAGTGAATACATTCAAATCTATACAGTATTTACATTCACATTCAGTTTAAATTACATTTGTAACTACTATGTTTGTAAAGTAACTCAGTAACTCAATAAGTTAATTACTTGACCCAACACTTCAAATTCAACTCATAAATGCACTACATACAAATCTCAACACTGCATAGACAATAGAAAACAAACTCGATGACGACTTAAGTTTAAACATTTAGCTTTGTTCATTAAGGGCCAATTATTCTGCAATAACAACCGCCTGAATGTACTTTATCCCTTATTTATTACTAATGGTCACTCGCTGCATTCCAAGGTATGTTATTTCCAGATAACAACCGATAAATAGCACAGGCTCATCCAAAAACTTTGAATCCGACTGACCGCCAGTGAATACATTCAAATCTATACAGTATACTTACGTTCACATTTAATTTAAATTACATTTTTAATTACTATGTTTGAAAAGTAACTCAGTAACTCAATAAGTTATTTAATTACTTGACCCAACACTTCAAATTCAACTAGACAATAGAAATTAAACTCGACAATGACGGGTTTAGCTTCGTTCATTAAGGACCAATTATTCTGTAATAACAACCTCCTGGATGTATTTTATCCCTTATATATTACTATTGGTCAGTCGCTACATTCCAAGGTATGTTATTCCCAGATAACAACCGCTGAATAACAAAGGTGGGTTTCCTCTAGGTACTCCGGTTACCCCCACAGTCCAAACAAATGCGCTATACGGGAATTGGATGAAGGTGAGAGTGTGTGAATGTATTTAAACAAGTACATTATTAGTAACCTTAAAATGAAAAGTAATCTCTTGCTTTACTTTTTCTGTGGAAAAAGTAATCTAATTACAGTAACTAGTTACTTTGTAACTAATTACACCCAACACTGAACATAATGCACCTTTTGCATTCCGGGATCACATATAGGACAGGAAAACGCACCTTTTTCCAGCTGTTTAACTGTGATGTGGAAGTGCTGAGCAGGAGAGCGATTCTTCCCATCAAACAGGTGGAAGACAAAGAAATCAGCAGCAGGGTCTCTGGGATGAGCGGTGTGAAGGTAACGCAACAGATTCATATTCAGCACCTGCTGAGAGCAGTTCAGTCCTGTAGACACAGACAGCCAGTCTGAGCCCACCTGACGAACAGCAAACCATATAGAGGACATCAGTGGTTCATCTGGATTTGCTCAACACTTTATTACTCATGATACATATTGTAATTTTAAAGGAGGCCTACTATGCCACTTTTTAGATGATGTTAAATAAGTCTCTGATGTCCCTAGAGTGTGTATGTATGTGAAGTTTCAGCTTAAAATATTCCACAAATAACTTTTTAGAGCTTTTTGAAACTGACCCTTTTAGGCTTTGATTCAAATTGGGCCTGTTTTGGTGACTGCCGCTTTAAATTCACATGAGATTGGGCTCTTTTTAAAAGAGGGCGGAAAGAGGAACAAACACTGCACACGGTTAGTTATACTATTGTATTGTTGTGAAAATAACTTTAACCTGTTATTATAGTTTTACCAGATCCGGCAGTTCATATTTGGCGATGTCTTGTATCAACATTGATGCATGAAGGCAAAAGATCCGAACACAAGACGATTCATTTATTTGAATCGGAGTTGACTCTTCCATTTAAGAATCAATAGTTTTAAACATGGTGCACTTTCAGATTTAAACCTTAGCTGGATGTTTTCATTGACTTAGAGCTGTGCTACACACTGCATGGAAGGTTGTTTTAAAAACCCATAATAGGGGCTCTTTAACTCAAATTGAGCAAACTGACCTTCATCTGAATGACGCCATGAGTCGGTAAGCTTTCGAACACATAGAGGATGTTGTCAGGAGGAGTATCTTCATCATGAGCACTGAGAACCGCACTGGAGATCAGCCTGGACTCTCCAGCCTCCATCTCAATCCCAGTGTTCCTGAGAAAACAAAGCAGATCTCTTTTGGTGCATGGATTTAATGAAGCCTTCAAGATTCATGATTTAACCCTTAAAGGAGGGCTATTATTCAAAAATCACTTTTATAAGGGATTTAAGCATAATAAGGGATGTTGTGTGGCAACAGTGTGTAAATATTGCCAGGCTCTAATGGTAAATATTAATCAATTCTATTTTTTATAATCACACTTGATAAAAACAGTCTGCAGAAACACTTTGACTGACATTCTCCCTTTGTTTGTTTTATCAAAGGGGGAAAGCCCCACCCATTAGTGACGATCTCTCGCTCATTATCATAGGATGTCAGTCTTGTTTTTGAATCTGCCACTATGCTGACACACAGATATTTGTAGCTCCGCCCTCTTTTGAAAAGAAGCACAATCTCATTTGAATTTAAAGCGACAGCCACCAAAATGGCACAATTTGAATCAAAGCCTAAAAGCTTCAGCTTCAAAGAGCTGAAACTTCACATACACACTCTAGGAACATCAGACACTTATTTTACATCTTGTAAAAAGGGGAATAATAGATCCCCTTAAAAGATCAAGACTTCCACCCGTAGTTAAAAATAAATGGTTTGTGTCTCTGGACATATTGGCCATAGTTGTTGATCATGATTGTGCCTCATCCATGCTAGATCGGTTCAAAATGTTCTCTACTCAACCAATAAACATAGCGTTTTGTCTTGCGAAGACCCAATCAACATGTTTTTTAGAAATATAAACCATCGCAGAGTGAAATCAGGCACAAATATGCATGCCTAAAATGTCAGGTTATCCTGTTTTAAATGATATACATGTATGAATGACCTGTATGAGAAACTATTTTTTTTAAAAAGCAGGCCAGTCAAGTGCCCAAAATCAAGCTCTAGGTCTTTAAAGTCATCATGAAACTGAAGTTCAAGAGTTCACACTTAGCTGATGATTGATTATAAAGCTTGTTTGGCATGCTGTCCCGGGAGCCCGGGGCTCCCTCCCGTTTGCAAGGCGAGAGGGGAGTTTGAGCTCAGGTAGATCTCGAGAACTCCCCTGCTGTAGTAGCTAATGAACAAATAGTGATTGCTTATACGATATAACTTCTTACTAGGAGCATGTCTATGCTGCCAATTTAGATTAGTCAATTAACTTAAGTTGCATGTTTTCGGACAGTGGGAGGAAACCAGGGAACCCGGAGGAAACCAACGTGAACACGGGGAGAACATGTAAACTCCACACAGAAACGTTGGCTGGCTTGGAAAGGACTAGAACCAGTGACGTTCTTGCTGTGAGGCAACAGTGCTAACCACTGGGCCACCGTGCCACCCATCTAGGAAAGGAGGAAGAGTAGGGGTGGAAGGGGGGATTCTTCAAAACGAAGATAGCTGTGATTTGGAACCTAGGGTATTTATAGTGGCTTAGGAATCGTCTGATTGGTGAATCACAAATTGAATAATGCGGGGCCAGCTGCAAGCAATCATAAGCACATGATCCTCTCGAAATTAGTTTATAAATAAACTTCACTTAAGATTGTCCTTTTTTCCGCTATGGTGACATAAATCCACTTAAAATGGTACTGAAATTAGAAAAAAAAGTAGGGTGGTGCATGATTTAATTCTTTGGGAATCGTTTAGATATTTGAAAGACAGGCATTGTTTAGAAACTGAAGTAAGATTGATGAATAGATCAATTCAAAGCAGAAACAAGACACTAACTCATAGCCCCGCCCTAAAGCACCGATAGACCCGCCCTAAAGGGATTCCAGGAAATAAAAGAAAAGTCGTTTTGAGGGGCAGGGAAGGTTATGGTATTTGATTCAAGTTTATGAGGGCAAATTAATTTTTACAAAATAATGAAGTGCACCGATACATCATTTATAACAAGAACTACTATACACATTTAAAAATAAGAAGAGTACATTTTGATTTCATGGCAACCTTAAGGGTTACATCATGTAAGGAGTAAAAATCCAATGCATAGTCATGTTATAACAACTCAAGAGATGAGTTATAATGGTATAACCATAGACTGTAAAAAATATGAACGTAGTATTTGTGATGTCAACCATAAGTTTGTGAAGAACCCAAAAGAAGCTACCAGTAGGCGTGGCCAACCATTGCCATTTTGTTCCCATGTCATCGCACCAACCGGGGCATACCATACAAGGGCAAAGAGGTGGAGCATGAGGGGAGCTACAGACTCATGAGAAACACTTAATACTTCATTACCTGCGACTCGATTGTGTTCTGACCACATGTGCTTGCTTGTACACTATATCAATAAAGTGTTTAGACTTTAAAAACACTGTTTCATAAGCAACGTCATAAGCACAATGCTTAGTGGCTCAATGGATTACACATTGAGCCACTAAGCATTGTGCTTATGACGTTTTTCAACAGGAGGAAAGTGTGAATTACTTCCAAACACTTCAGATATAGTCTGTGTTAGTAAATGCAAGGCTATTGATAAAATCCAAGCAGAACACTGCATGACAACGCTTCAGACGACTGTTTTATAGCCTACAGATAATCAATCAGTCAGATTCTGGAGTGCATTACAGCTCTAAAGAACATTATGAATGATAAATGATCTTAAATAAAAAGAAATACATTTATAGAGATGGTGTATAAGTATATAATTTCACTCACCTGGGAAACGAAGGTCATGTGAATGGTTTGTGAGCACAATTAAGTGAACACAGCATGTCAAATCATCTGATAATTGTAGGAAATAATTCCAAAAGGCAACTGACTGTGTAAAGCCACATAAAACAACACAAAAATACGATGAATATGCAAAGATCAGCGGCTAATCAGCTGAGGTGACGTGACAGCGACCAGCGAGAGCTTGTTGTCACTTATGTGGCCACGCCCTAAAATATGCAAACTTAATATAACCTAATATAAAGGAAATGGATGAGTTATAAAAAATTCACCACCCTCACAGTTGCCATGAAGGGTTATATTAGCTATGTGAACCAAAATCGTTCTTTGTACCAGGCAGTAAACACCTTTTTTTAAGCTGTAAAGTTGGCCATTTTAACAGTGGGCTCAATAGAAGTTTGCTCTTTATAGAGCCAGGACTAGCGGAATTTCGATGAATTGCAGTTTCAGTTACTTCAATATTGGCTTACCGAGGGAGAGCGGGAGGTTGCCGTTTGGTTTTAACGCATGGATGAAACAGCATGACTTATTTCAGTGATATTCATCTGCAGTTACCGTATGATTTGCGGTTCCTCGTCATTGACAGGCAGTATTTTCACCTGCATGTGCTTCTGGAGCTTGTGTTTTCCATCAGAGAGCTGAAGGATAAAATCATCCTGCTCACTCTCAGAGTCATCGTGCACATACATCAGAGTCATGCCTGAGGACAGAGACACAATATAAACTTAAGTACACTGTAAAAAATGCAGGGTTCCACACTATTCACTCATGTTGTCCCAACACAAATCGATTAAGTTAACTTAACACGTATAACAAATTTATGTGGATTGAACATAAAAAAAATTAAGTTGTCCCCATGAAATCTCAATTGTGTTGATTTGGCTTATTTTAAATAAGTAGCTTGAACAAGCACATTTTTTTGAGTGTATGTTACTATAACTATAGGATCACAACAACACATTAACTAAGTAATTCATTACAGTATTTACAATAAATGTTATAAAGTATGAGTCAAAAAAAATAAGTTGACAAGCACTGGCTTGTATTTATATTTTAGACTTGCCGCTCTTGAGGTCATCCATGGAAAAATGCTGGACAGGCTCCTCAGCTCCACGCTTGTAATGTGAGACTTGATTGCTGTGTGGCAGATTGATGATGGAGCCGTGCTGAGGATTCTGGACGATCCTGAACATCAGACGCTCTCGGGGAACATCCAGATCCACCGCACTGATTACAGAGGAGTCTAACTCTGTTCTGTCTCCTTCACAAACCTAAAGACAAAAACCTGTTATCACATTTGACTTCAGCAATGTTTCTGCATACAGGTCGCCAACTCTAGGCTGTAACAAAGTCCCTTTAAGGCAAGTCATTTCACTCGGCGGCCATCTTTGAAACGCCTCTCAGACAGTATGCTCGGGCATTCTGACTGAATGGGAAAACATCACATTCTCTAAAATTGTTTGCCAAGCTTATGATTACATTACATATTTATAACCACCAATAAAATTAAACAACAACTGTCTCACAAGTTTCATTTCTAAACGTTCGAATCAAACAAAAGCAACATTTTTACAAGTTGCCCACGCTAATGCGCATGCGCACTCTAAAGGAATGAGATCGCGACACCATCCTCATTTATGGCCATTCTATACATTATCATCCTGTGGATAATGATCATCTTATCGCGCTGCTCTTCAGAAGTAATCCACAACTTGGTCTTTATGGTGAATCTCCTCCAGAAATGACAGCAACTCAAGTTTAACAGGATGAACTGTACCTCGCGGTTGTTTCATACAGATTACAAAACCAAAAATCTTTATTTTCAAGTGCACTTGGTTCATTTAAAAGAACAGATTTTAATCTTTATTTGGATATATTTCTTATGTCTGTGAAGCAAGTATTTGCTGAGATTCCAGTGTGTTTGTTGACCACCAAATTGTTGTAAAAGCAGACGTCTGTTACAAGCTTCTCCGTCAGTCTATAGCGATTGATGATTGGCTTCTGTATTAAGGCTGATTTTTACTTCTGCGTCAAGCGCAGGCATATGCAATGGCGCAGCCAACGCGTGGACGCATAGCCCTCGTCTATGACGTTGACGCGCACCTCTAAAAATATTTTGTGCGCACGCGTAGCGCAAGCTCTGTGATTGGTCGGCTTGGTAACGCTGACGAGTGTGGGCGGAGGTGAGAGCCTCGCAAGCGTGATTCAGCGAGTGTTTACAAGAGTGAAGTCCCATAAAGGAGCTCCGGATGGAGACTGTTGTTTTGTGTTTACCTTATGATTAAAGTTGTTGCACGTCCGCCGGTTCCCACCTCAAAATGAGCGAATTTGAGCCACTTGTACATTAAGGAAGTGTTCAGGAAAAACAAAACACCAGCGAAGAAACTCGACACAGAGGAACATAAACACCTACTGCCAGCTAACGTTTTGGAAGTGTATTGCAGAGCAACAGGAACAGCATGCAGAAGTATAAGTGCACGGCTACGCGCAAGGCTTGTGCTGTGGGTCACGTCGATCACCAGAACTAAAGTCCTAAAACCTAAAGTCGATCAGGCTTTAGTGGGTAGGACTTCATTCGCAATTTTGACCATTACACTTCTCTCCATTCAAGACTATACGAGTGACACGTCTTGTTTATTCTATTGACCTTATTCTTCAATGTGGAAGTGTGCTCGTTTTTGCGATTGTTTTAAAACTTCCGATTCTGTTGTCTATGGGAGAAATGACTAGGAATAATAAACGGCAGGACACGATCCAACTATTTGCTCTACAAACAAGTGTTTACATGACTATACAGACAAAATAGAATAATATAATCAGAAAATATCAGTTTTTAAACATGAAACAGCAAAATGTGCTGTTTTTAAAGTCTAAAAATGAATGGAAGTGAATGAGACCAGAAGTCTCGAGCCAAAAAGATTTAAATGGCTGCGCCCACTCGTATGCAGAGAATAAGGTGAATAGTCTTGGCTGTATCCAAAACCGCCTACTACTCAGTAAGTACTGCATTTGAATTTTATTCACTGTTAGCTGAGAGTTACAGAATCTCCCTGTGACCGACCGTGAAGTTTTGGGTCTGGAAGTCTGGAATCTCGTCATTGGTTGGTCTGATGATGATGTAAAGCGGGACTGGAGAGGACTGCTGTTTCCCATCAGACACCTGCAGCATGAGCTGGTCAGTGGTGGGCTCCATCCTCTGGTGTCTGGACTGGACATAGTTAATGTGTCCATCCAACACATCCCTGTAGGTGAACGAGGCTGAACAAAGAAAAACAACATTAGGATATTAGGATTCAATACATCCATTTATACAACAGTTCTGTCTGGCTCTTGAATCCGATTGGCTAATAGCCGTGCGATATTCTGCAAAAAACAGCACTAGTACAGCCTCTTCACCTTTCACCCTTATGTATTACTCCACCCACATACAGCGACAAGCAGAGTACACTACACTCTGACAAATATTGCAGCTATTGGGCAACATAATGTACTATAGGAGGCTTTTTTTAGTTGAGAATGTAGTTGTTTAGATTGCAACTATGCAGTTTAATTATAAGGATAGTGCCTATTTTAAATATTTATAATTTCAGAACATTGAATTCAATGTATCGGCCGCCATCAGCCTGTCTGAGCAGACCAAAGAAAGTGACGGTTGATGTTCCGCCACAAGATGACGACAGAGACCGCATAAGTGCTCAGGGGAGAAAAATTGCATTTTCTCAGCTTAAATTTCAATCTACAGCTGAACAAATCATTAAAAAACAGGTAAGTGACATTCTGAGTCAATCTCTCTCATTTGTATGTTGTAGGGGTGTATTTATACCATAGTAATCTGGTAGTGTTTGCTTTGCGCTGTTTTTTTCTGGGTTAATTACTGTGAAATCCCGATTGCAACAGAGAAATAGTGGGAAATCTCTGGGATTTCATGCCATTCAGCCTTATAATCTTAAAATGTGAGCAAAATCACCTGTTTTGTCATCGCTTTAGACATTACGCAAGAGAATCATTCAAACACTAGCTCTAAAGTGAAATTTGTGAACTGGCAACAGTTTCTGCTGTTCTGATGGTCAGCTGCAGATGGTGGAAGAAAGTAGTTCCTCTTAAAAAAGGGATTTTCAGACGTGTTTGATTTTCTTTTTTATACACACGATTATGCCGTCGAACTGTTGTATAAATGCAATATCACACAAGTAGCAGTGAGATATGGCTGTATGTGTGTCTGGTGGGGGGCACTAAGACACTAGGCCTGCAGCCTCGAGCCAATGCACACTTCCCACCAGTACCGATATATAGCCATAAAGCACTGCTACTCGTGGGATATTGCTAATTTATTATACAGCATTCTGAAATGCTCGGTTCTGATTGGTCAGCTATTTACAGTGGATAGTTCACCCAAAATGTTCAATTCTGTCATCATTTACTTTTCCTCCACTTGAGTTTCTTTCCTCTGTTCAACTCAAAAGAAGATATTTTATTTATTTATTTATTTATTTATTTATTTATTTTTTTATTTTTTTATTTTTTTATTTTTTTATTTATTTAAAGAGGACCAACATATGGTTGTTATCTGGGAATAACATGCTTTAGAATATCGTGACTGATCAATCAGAATCAAGTATTGACAGCCGTGTAAAAATCTGCAATAACAGAATATAAGAATATAAACCAAGATCAAGGATGACAATTTTAGGCAACACAGGCTCATTGTGGATATGTAGCCCTGTCTACATTTCTGGAGAATGCAAATTATGTAGCCAGAGGTACGTCTGGCTGCATTTTGTATTTTAAACGAATGCTGTGGGACGGTATGACGCTGCCCGCCTTCTGTTCATTGTAGCACTACCAGCTGACCACTTAGCTCTGTATGGATGGCTTTTCTGGTGTTATCAGTTTGCCCAGTGGCTTGCCGCGTAAGTTGGGGGACTTGGGACGTGGAGCAGAGTTGGTCGTGACGACGGGGTTCGAGTTTGGCAAAGAACGGTTCCAGAAACCAAGTGAAGCAAAAAATAAACAAATAAATAAACAACAGACTGAAAAGAGGGTGAAATCACTCTGTGACAGATTTTTTTTTTCTAAATTACTTTTGAAAACACTATCGGTTGTGTTTAGGGAAGGGGCTGGGTGGGTCAGTCCACAGCAAGCTGGCCTGGTCGGCTGAAGTGTATATTGCGCCCTCTGGTGGATTTATGCGAGATGAGGACTCGCAAGAGAAATTTAAGATCGTCAAAAAGCCTACCACAGTGGCCTCTGGTGGATTTGCAAAAACAAAAACTGTGAGCAGACGTACCTAAGGTTACGTATTTCACTGTCCTCAGAAATGTAGACCTGGGTACATATCCGCAATGAGCCTGGGTTGTTTTAGGAGAGTAATGTTTTAAAACCGCAGTTCTCAGTGAAATAACAGAACTGACTCACCAATACTGATTCCCACGTTGCTCTTTTCGAATCCTGGACTGGGAAGGATGTTTTCTATGTAGCCGAAGTGAGGAGGAGAAACCAGGATGAGCTGGAGATCCTCAGGTGCAGAGTCCTGGTCTACTACAGTCAGATGAGTCACAGTAATGGAGGCTAATCCACCCTCATCCACCATAAACACCTCACCTGGTGGAGAAAACTAAGGTTATGAACCCAAACATCAACATACAAGGAGCAAAGACTAAAATAGGACCAAAGAAGAAAACAGAAGTGTGTTTAATTATGCTTTAAATACCCTAATTATTGTGTACTGTTCACTCTTTTGTTGTGTTCGGGGCTGTTTTTGCCCCATTGACTTACATTTTAATCACATTTTTTTATTTGCAAAGCCATGACACTAAATAATCATGCATTCTTGATTGTTGGTGGTTTTCCCTGTTGGGAAGAGATTGAATTTGTAATTTTTACTGTTAATCATCAGCATCAGTTGGCAGCATTAACCCTTTAGTCAAAACATGTTTCTGGCTTTTATATGGAGTTCTGTGGAGTAAAACATCAGATTATAGTGTGTATGCATGAATATACACTTACTATGTTTACTATGTTCTGAGAGCTGAGCTGCTTATTTTGATTTACTCATATCAAGGAAAGTGTGCACACCCATAAAAATTGTTTGCAACCACTTACCTTAAAAACATTTAGTAAATCCAATAAATACACGTACATACATACATACATATTATTATAACTTAAATACATATAATTAATTGTTTTGGTAAAATCATTACCTGTAGCAATTGATGGTGGCTGGTTGTTGACAGGATAAACGGTGATATTAAGGTCATAAACAGGCAGAGAGTTTTGTGTGTTGACTAATGTGTCTCTTTCGCTGCAACATGGAGAAATTGGCTCTGTTTCTCCATCAGAGATCACAAAAGTGACAAGGTCATGACGTGGAAGAAGCCCAATCTCTTGTCCTTAGGTGTAAAATTGACAACATTGTTATTGTTTTTTTTTGTGTTATTCATAAATAAGCATACCCAATAAGACATATACCCTTGTGGAAAAGAATTGTATGTATGTTTAAAATATGAAAATTTGTAGAAAATAAACCCAGGCTCATTATGCATGTGTACCCCTGCATACATTTCTGGAGAAAGCGAAATACATCCCACGAGGTACATGTTTTGGAGTTTTTGTTTTCACAAATCCACCACAGGTCGCTGTTTATGCTTTTTCAGATCTCAAATTTCTCTCATGAGTGTCATTCGTGCCTGCTGTTCTCGCGTAAATCCACCAGAGGCTGCTGTTGCCTGACTGACCGACTGACCAACCAATACCCCCACCCACCTCCTTCCCTTTCCCTGTTTTCAAAAGCAATCCAGAAAAAGAAAAGCCCCCGTGGCCACCTAATTTTAACCACATTTTCAGATCACCACATTCTCACCCTGTTATTTACTTGTTTCTTAATTTTTTTGTCATTTGTTTTACCTGCTTTCTGAAACTGTTGTTCGCCAGACTCGAACCTCGTCATTGCAGTCAACTCCACTCTGTGTCTAAAGTCCACTGACATTTGCGGTGAGCTACTGGACAAACTTGTAAAACAGAAAAGCCGTCCACATGGAGGTAAGCAGTTAGCTGGTAAACACGAAAAGAAACAGAAGCCATCGGCAGCGTCATATCGCCCTGTAGCATTCATTTTAAAGATGAAATGCAGCCATACGTACCTCTGGCTACATAATTTGCACTCTCCAGAAATGTATACAGGGGTACGTTTTCACAATGAGCCTGTGTTGCAATATGCACTGTAAAAAGATGCTGGGTTCCACACAATCAATTTGAGTTGGGACAACACGAAAGAATTAAGCGAACTTGCTTTTTAAAAACTAAAAAAGCTAACTTAATTCCTTCATGCTGTTCCAACACATATCTATTGTGCAGAACACAGCATTTTTTAGAGTGTAGCATGAATTGTACATTAAATTAAGGTGTGACCATTCTAACCAGTGTGTCTGTATGAAATGAAACCCGCGTTTAGATCTGCTTGAATAAAGCGGTCCACAATGATGCCGTTTCTCTGAACAACTCCATGATACGGCTGTCGAGCGATCATATACATGAGAGACTGGTCATCGCTGTCTGGATCTGTGGCACAGATGTACTCAATGGTAATGAACACTTCTTGACCCTCTGCACACCACAGCATGGGTTTCAGACCTGCCACTAAAACTGGCACCTCATCGTTGACCAGCGTCACCTACAGTAGCAGACATGCATGTGTTAAATGTATACTGTATGATGTTACTTAGATGTAAATACGGTAATTGTGAGATGTATCTCCTTTACCTTGATATGTATTATAAAACCTGCTGTATTTGTGCCATCTGTAGCAATGAATTTCATTTCATCACGTTCTGTCTCAGAACTGTCGTGACGATATCTGTCGAGACAAAACAGTCAAAAGATAAAGATAACAGTGGGTAAAAATAGTATTATATCACAAAGCCAGTTTAATTCTGCTTAAAAAGTCTGTGAAAATATGAATTATAATAACAATAATAATAATAAACAATAAATAAATATTTAAATTGGGAATTAAATTGAAAATAAAATTAAATAAAATAAAATAAAATAAAATTAAAAATAAAATAAAATAAAATAAAATAAAATAAAATAAAATAAAATAAAATAA
>CAIGQZ010034999.1:10726350-10756731 GCA_903798205.1 Danio tinwini | reverse complement strand
AAAATAAAATAAAATAAAATAAAATAAAATAAAATAAAATAAAATAAGGGCATCACAGTGGTGCAGTGGGTAGCGCTGTCGCCTCACTGTTTCCCAGTGATGGGTTGCAGCTGGAAGGGCATCAGCTGTGTAAAACATGTGCCGGATAAGTGGGCAGTTCATTCCGCTGTGGCGACCCCAGATTAATAAAGGGACTAAGCCGAAAAGAAAAGAAAAGAAAATAGAATAAAATAAAAAATAATAAAAAATAATAAAATAAATAATTGCTGTTCAGTTATTCACCCTCGGGCCCTTATGTATACAGTATGTGGTCATTGGTTATTCATACAGTGTAAGTCAATTTGTACAGGGACTTCCAGAGTAAAAGTAAAAAAAAAAAAAACATAAACAGGTAAACAAAAATTAAAATGTGATCTCACATGTGAATTGAGTTATAGGTTATAACATAACTAAGATAAACAGAACAGATCATTTTGATGAAAAATACAACACATGCATTCCCTCTTCGTTGTAAACAAACGTGACGTGAGAATACAGGTTAAATGTATTTTTGCCTACTCCAGCAATAAACTTCAGACTTCTCTAGATGTAAATGCATTGCAGAGACTGTAAATATATATGTACATACTTATATCTAATATTTAATAGTGCTGTAAATGATATACATTCTCTTCCAGATAGATTATTTCTCTTCACAAGACATGGGTACTCATAAATATACAGTGTGTGTTTTTTTTTTTTGGTGTTGTTCAGTGTTAAAACCGGAGTACATTTTAATCCAGGAGTGTGAAAGAGCGTATATTTAAGAGTTTTAGTTTTTTTTTCAGTGTTAAACTTTTAACCCAATATGCTGTGTATTTCCCACTAGTGATGGGAAGTCCAGTTTTTTTACTCGAACCGGTTCTTCAGACAAACAGTGATGAAACCAGTATGTTTTACTTAAAATTGAAACATGTCTTGTTGCATTTTAAAATGCAAAGAGTTGAATGTATTGAAATTATTTCTGAAAAGATTAATGAACATATAATAAATTAAAACTATTTTCAATTTGATCACTGTTATCTGTCACACACACCAATTGATAATATAGGAAAAAGGGTAATATATTAACACTTTGAAGGGTAACACACATTTAGTTTGATGTAAGAATAAACTTTTACTGTGTTAAAATAAACTCTATTTTCTTTAGAAAAATTTATTTTAACTCCAAAATAGAGGGGGTCATATGTACACCCAAGGAGTGTTAAGTTAAACTCAAATTGAGTTACATGTACACTGATTTATTTATTTTTATTTTTTTGCTGTGTATTCATTTTTATTTCATTTTTATTTTTTATTCTCAAAGTGCAGATGGGTGTTGACTTACATTCTATGAACCACCAACCTAAAAATCTTCTAAAAATAGCAACAACAAAAGTCTGTACAATTCTCTATCAACAAAAGTGTCTTTGACCTCTCTATTATTAAGATACTGGCTGTTTATTATTACTTATAAATAGGCCCACACGAAATCTGCGCGCGCAGAATTCCGCAGATTTTTAGCCCATCAATAATTCTGTTTATTTACTTAAGCAAATGTGTGTAAATCTAAATTTATTCAGTTTTTTAATTAATTACAGTAATATTATTGACTAATATAAAAATGTTAATCTGATTTATGTACAATGCAGTTAATATTTTCTGTCTTTTAGTAGATATATTATATGAGAGACTTGCTTTGTTTACCAAATAAAGTGTATCTAATTGGATTTGATTTTTGAACATTAAATAAAAGATAAAAATATGTTGTTTTTATTTCACATATTAAGGTTTTAGTTATGAGACTCCCAAAATAATTCAGCAGAAATCTGCAGATTTTTACAAAAATTCTCAGCAGAAATAGCAAAAAACGTCCGCAGATTCCATCTGGCCCTACTTATAAAGAGCATCTTCAACATTAATTTAGCTACCCCTCTGTTGTGACTTTTCTTTTTTATCGCTTTTAATACATGCACACTGAGGGCTACATTAAGAGCCACTTTATTGTCTCTTCCACCTGTGTGGGGGTAAACCTGGGCTGAACCATTCACTGCTTATACTACACACCCCTAATAACTTTTAATAAGCAAACAAATAGTAGTTTATCAAGCTAAAAGTCTTATTTAATTACCATTAATAGTCAGAATAGTACCTTAAAATAAAGTGTGACCAAAAAGTCAACTACATCTTGGATTGTACTGTGTAAAAATAACAGCAAATTGACATCCTTTTTTTTTTTTTTTTAGGTGAACTGTTATTGAAAAAAAACACAAATAAATGATGAAGAACCACATCTGACCTAACTTTTAGGCTTTTCAGATCCCTCACAGTGAAAGTCTGCCCTGGACTCATGAGTTTGCCGTCCAGATAAACACTGCCATGTTGAGGTCTAGACTTTAGCTCTATGTGTATTGAGTCCTGCAGTGAGTCCGGGTCAGAGAGACGCATGTGGTCTTCAGTCACCCAGATCTCTCCTCCTTCATCCACCGTCAGCAGCTTCACCCGCACCTGAACACCACAGCAGACACATCTATATGTAAGTAAAGCATTACTCCAGAATAAAAATATTACTTCGATTATAGTATTAAAGTGTTAGTTCACCCAAAAAAAAAGTTTTTTGTTATTAATTACTCAGCCTCATGTCATTCCAAACACAAATTAAGATATTTCAGATTAAATCCTGGAGCTATCTCATCCTCCATAGGAAAAAACCCAAAAACGTTCTATGTGACTTCAGTGGTTGAACTCTATTCTATGACTTTCTTCACCAGTGTCGTTTGCAAGTTTACTACAGACAATAGGGGGCTCTATTTAAACAATCTAAGCACTTGGTCTAAATTGCAGGGCGCAGGTGCACTTAGGGCGTGTCTGAATCCACTTATTTTAAAGATTGGAAGCATGGTTGGCACACCCAGAACATGCTCCAAAGGGGTTGTCCTTATTCTCTTAATGAGATGAGATTCTGATTGGTTTAATACACCCAAAACACACTAGAGGCTCTATTTTAACGGTCTAGGTGCAATGTCTAAAGCGCATGGCACAAAAGCATTAAGGTCATGTCTGAACCCACTTTTGCTACTTTAAAGATGGAAAATTATGATTTGCACCGCGGCGCATGGTCTAACAGGGTTGTGCTAATTCTCTTAATGAGTTATGGGTGTGTTTTGAGAATAACCTGCATTAAACCAATCAGAGTCTTATCTCACATTCCCTTTAAGAGTAAGTGGTGCATTTGCTGTTTACATGGCGGACCTTCATTCATTCATTCATTTTCTTTTCGGCTTAGTCCCTTTATTAATCTGGGGTCGCCACCGCGGAATGAACCACCAACTTATCCAGCATATGTTTTACGCAGCGGATGCCCTTCCAGCTGCAACCCATCTCTGGGAAACATCCATACACACTCATTGACACACATACACTACGGACAATTAAGCCTACCCAATTCACCTGTACCGCATGTCTTTGGACTTGTGGAGGAAACCGGAGCACCAGGAGGAAACCCACGCAGGGAGAACATGCAAACTCCACACAGAAACGCCAACTGACCCAGCCGAGGTTTGAACCAGCGACCTTCTTGCTGTGAGGCGACATGGCAGACTTTGTAAATTGAAATTTAATGCTTTACTAGCAAGAAAACAGTTAATCAGACCATCTGCAGCATGATGATAAAGAACCAGCCTCCTCCATTCGGTCTTTTTACTTTCTCTTTACTTTACTTTTAACTCCTTTTTCTTTCGTGGAGCAAGGAAACGGTGTTGTACTCACTGCACTATAGACATCCATTAGCCTATATATTTAATTTAGTTTGTTAATCTCGTTTTCTTGTCTAATTTGTTTCAAAACTATTTCTAAATTCAGTTCTAATTTCAAGCAAATGAATAAATGAAAAATAATAACGAAGTGTGGTAAAAAACTGAGTTATATCCAAACACACGTCCTATGCCCCATGTCCCAAAAACAGGTGGACAAATCTAAACTTGTTTTTATTTAAGCAAATATAAATATGCATATAATAAATAATACTGCTAATAATAATAACAACATTATAAAATATGTCATGAATAAACAAAAAAAAGCCCCCTGACATAAAGAAGGCATGGAGGCAAAGGTTTTTTTTTATTTATGTAGAAAATAATAATTTTTGTAACATTTTAATCCTTTTATTCTTTTCATTTGTAAAGATATTAGTGTATTGCTGTACATTTTGTGTGTTTTAAGCAATGTGTAGGCGTTTAAGGCGCACAAATATCACCTGGTCTATTGCGAAGTCTATTTTAGTTCCTCAAAATTGCAAAGTGCCAACAATGCGCCTTTCTAAACCGGAACACCCTTGAGTCCACAAAGCGGTGCAAAAGGATTTGTTATTTAAACAACGTGGCACAAAACATGAAAATTAGGGTTAAAAATAGCAACAAATCATGCCAAACAAGTCTTGCGTCTTATTGCACCGGGTATATGATAGGGCCCCAAGTGTTTTGCGTGTATTAAACCAATCAGAGTCTCATCTTCCATTCCCTTTAAGAGTTGTTGTGGTCACGCAATGGCGAATTCACTATTTACATGGCAGACTTTGTAATTGGATAAACTGAATGCTTTACTAGCAAGGAAACAAATCTGCAATTTGCCAATGTCATTTATCACTACTGCTGATAGGTAGGTAGAATAATTTTAATTCATTTAATAACTATCCATTATGATATGTAGGCATTTTTATATTTATGGAGACAATAATAATCTTGCACATTTTAATTCTTTACTTTTTCATATTGAAAGATGTGTGTGTAATAACGTGTGCATGCATTTTGAACTATAATTACTTTAACACTAATGCACTCTTTAAATAACAACAAAAAAACCCTGCACCTGACTTTAGAGCAGCTGTTAGTTCATTAGAGGTGTTTCAATTGTCTCAAAATAGCAGTGTCAACAAAAAGTGCCTTAACACACCTTCTTTACAGACTAGCATACCAATGGGTGCCCAAATGAATGCATTTGCTATTTAAACAATGTAGTGCTTGAAAAATAGTAGACTTGAAAATAGTACCTGTGGCTGGCTTAAACTAGCAAAAAGCACTTGTGTTGAGCCTGGCGCTACATTGCACCAATGATACAGCCCATGATGTTTGTGTCACACTGCTGACTCTAATAGGAATACGTCATACAGCCCATATTAAACACATTGAAGACTTGACGAGAAAAAAAACATCACTAACAAGTAATTTTTTTTGGGGGGGGGGGGGGGGGGGGGGGGTGCACAAAAGTGTTCTTGGAGCTTCATATGATTATTGTTCAACCACTGAAGTCACACTGACTATGGTTTAGGTTTCTTTTGAGGACATCTCAGGACCATTTCTGTCTATGGAGGATGAGAGAGCTCTTAGATTTCATCTGAAATATCTTGTGTTTTGAAGATGAACAAAGTTCTCAGGGAATTGAGTCCAACATGTGGGTGAGTACTTTTTAACTCATTGTAAATAAGGGCTATTGTACCTCTGGTGCCTGGTTATCCACTGGCAGAACTGTTACGTTAAAGCAGATCCCGGTGGTCGTGCTGCCATGCTGGTTGGTCACTGACAGGACAAATTGGATGTGCTGAGGGTACGGTCCGATGTCCAGGATGGGGGGCATGTAAGCCACTTTCATGTAGTTGACTGCGTGCTATAGACACATCCAAGTAAATTATAATTTACTTGCTATAGACACATCCAAGTAAAGTATAATTAAGTTAACTGCTGGTTTACTCAATTATATTTGGATTGCTACGATGGAAAACTGTATTTCATTTCAGTCTTGAATGCTGCCTCATCGTATCCAGCCATGGCTGAAAATGTGAACTTCGGAGGACAGTAGCTGCCTCCGAAATAGGACGCAGACTCAGAGTTATAAAAATCCACATGTGGTGGTTTTTAACTAGCAACTAATATAAATACCGACCCAGGCTCATTTTGAAAACGTACCACTATATACAATCCTAGAGAGCACCAAATATGTCTCAGAAGCTATGTTTATTTCAACCCAGGCTCATTCTGAAAACGTAGTCCCGTGGACGTTTCTGGAGACCGCAAAATATGATATGATATATACCAGGAGGTATATATTTATGCAGCTTTTGTTTTAGCGAATCCGCGAGAGGCCGCTGCGTGTGCTTTTTCGTATCTCAAATGTCTCTCACGTAAAACCCACCAGAGGCTGCTGTCGACCGTCCGTCTGTCTGTCTGACTGACTGACTCACTGAATGATTGACTGGGCGACCGGCCAATCGACTGACCCACCCTCCTCCTTCCCTAAACCCAACCAATTTTACCAATTGGTTCACCCACCCACATACTTCCCGAAACCCAGCCAAGTGTTTACAAAAGCCGTCCAGAAAAAGAAAAGCCCTCGTCTGATTTTTTACCATGTTTTCGGATTTTACCACGTTCTCAGCCTGTTGTTCGCTCGTTCATTTAATTTTTTGGATTCTGTTTTTGTCTTACCTGATTTCTGGAACCGCTCTGCCCCGAACTCGAGCGCAATAGTCAACTCCTCTCTGTGTCTCAAGTCTGCCGACGTACATGACGAGCTAACGGGACAAACTGGTTGCGGCGGGAAAACCCTCCACACGGAGGTAAGCGGTCAGCCGGTAATCGCCAAAAGGAACAGCGTCATACCGTCCCGTAGCATTCGCTTAAAAAATGAAACGCAGCCATACGTACCTCCAGTTACATAATTCGCTGTCTCCAGAAACGTCCACAAGACTACGTTTTTAGAATGAGCCTGGGTTGGTGTTTTTGCAGTTTTTATTTTTGTGAATCTACCCGAAGCCACTGTGTTCACTTTTTCAGATCTCAAATTTCTCTCGAGAGTGCCATTCGCGCCTACTGTTCTTGCCTAAATCCACCAGAGGCCACAGTCGACTGACTGACTGAATGACCGATCGACTGACCCACCCTCCTCCTTTTTTAAACCCAACCAATAGTGTTTTTAAAAGCACCAATTGACTCGCCTACCGACTTCCTCAAATGTAACCTACAGTTTTAAATAGCAATCCAGAAAAAGAAAAGCCCTCGTCTGAGTTTTACTACGCTTTCAGATTTTACCACATTCTCACCCTGTTATTTACCTGTTTATTTTATTTTTGGGCTTCTGTTTTTGTCTTATCTGCTTTCTGGAACCGTTCTTCGCCAAATTCAAACCCCGTTGTTGTGGACAACGCCTCTACTGGCAAGCTACTGGACAAACTTGTAAAAGCGGGAAAGCCATTATACGGAGGTAAGCGGTCAGCTGGTAAGCGTGAAAAGGAACGATGTCATACCAACCCATAGCATTCCTAACTATACATAATTCACGATCTCCAGAAATGTATACAGGGCTAATTTTTCAGAATGAGCCTATGTTGTAAATATCACAAACATAAACATTCGCTGAGCAGTTTACAGTGTAAGGCTCGATCTACAGGACACTAGCTACCGTTAGGGTTTTCAATCTGGCAAACTTCTTGTTCATTGTGGTGGGAGAGGGGGTTGGTTGAATAAAACCACCTCCAATATTTTGAATTTGGACTGCAATACCTAGTTCAACAACTAGGTGGTCAATCTCATATACTGCACCTTTAAACCCAAGCTCAGAGTGTTTACCTGTGTGAAAAGTCTCAGCATAGGCGCACTTGAGTCTTTGCTAAGTTTTGGGATGCTGTCGACCAGAAACAGCCTTCCTGCATCAGACCCACTGTAAATTAAAACATTCAAGTCAAACATGTCAAGTCAAATTCTACAGGTGACTGTTTAAATTGTCCTGTTGGGAAAATGTCTGTTTTTTAATGCAAAGTGGTTTATTTTATACCCATAGGTGGTGGTGTAGAAAGGCGGAGTGGTGACGGTGTATGTAAGCTCACTATCTGGGGACTCCAAATCTACAAAGTGCAGTTGTTGCTTGGTCAAACAGACAACATCAGTCTCATTGATGACCAAGTGTCTCGATACACCCGGAGCTTCTTGTGGAGGCTGATCTGGCACAGGCTGGATCTGAATCACAATGACCTGAAAAAAAATATTATTAACCTAATTATTGAAGATTAATAAGTTAAAAAAAGTCTAGTTTACATCTGAATGACTACTAAAATACCCCATACTATGGACCCTTTTCACATTTCAGGGTTTCTCAGTAGCAGAAGTCGTCATAGTTGGGTAAAACCTGAGCGCAGTGAATGGGAGAGTACAACAAGTCATTATTTTTATAGTCCTATTTCCTGAAATAATAATACAAAACTAATTGATGGCATTATCAGCCGTCTTGGTGAACTTCTACCGTTGCACAATAGAAAGCATCTTGACCAAATGCATTACAGTCTGGTATGGAAGCTGCTCTGTTGCTGAGTGTAAGGCACTGCAGCGGGTGGTGAAAACTGCCCAACGCATCACAAGAACCACACTGCCAGCCATAGAGGACATCCAGAGGAAACACTGTCTGCGTCGAGCATGCAGTATTCTTAAAGATTCCTCTCACCCTGCTCACAGACTGTTCTCTCTCCTGCCTTCTGGCAGGCGCTTCAGGCTCCCCCAAACAAAAACCAGCAGACTTAGGAGCCGTCTCCCTTTTGAACTCTGCCTTCCACTGACTCTTTTGCCCCCCCCCCCCCAATACACCCCCCACACCCTCCTCATAACTTATACTCCTCGTAATCACTGCACTATTTAACATTTGCACATTTAAAAATTGCACATATTCATTGCACTGATTCATTTATTTGAACTGTACATACACATGTACATTTGTAATTATGTACACACCCACTGTACATATACATTTATGTTTATCTATCTGCACACTCCTGATTATTAATAGCAACCTGTACATTTATCCATCTATTGTAAATCTCTGTTCATAGCTAATACGACCTGTATATAATGTTTATAGTACATCCATTTGTAAATATCACCATAGTTTTTCTATAACTGCACTTTATAACCTATACCTGTATCCTGCACTTGCTGCTATTGCACTCCTGGTTAGACCTAAACTGCATTTCGTTGCCTTATACTTGTACTTGTGTAATGACAATAAAGTTGAATCTAATCTAATCTAATCTATTCAATCTAATCTAATCAAGACTTTCAGAAAAAGAAAAAAAAAACTGTGTGAGACTAATAAAAGCAGCCAGAAGAGAGAACAACATCAAATTTACTCTCCTGCCCCATAGACACTGCATTAAGCGAAATAAGTAGTTTTTTGTAAATTGAAAAATTTGCCAATATGATAAAATGCATACATAAACACATATTAATATACATACACTTTTAAAAATCTAAATATTAAAAACTTCCAATGATTTAAGATGATACGCTGATGGAGATACTGCATAGATCGCTGAATATTAATGCATTACCTGAGGCTCTGAAAGGTTAGGAGGGTCATGAAAGTCAGACAGCACCACCTCAAAAGAGTCGTCAAACACCTCACTGCCTGAGTGCCGATAATAGATGATTGAATGGAAGAGGTCTTTCTGAAGAAAACGGCTCACAGGGTATCCTGCAGAATAATAATAATAAAATTTTGAGTATTGTTTATAGTTTGAATTTGTATTTTTATTGATATGGTCTTTAACATCTGGCAAAGGGATCACTAATGAAAACTAGTCTTTGGGCTAATTTGGGGAAATTTAGGTTCTTGGGGAATGCTAAAACCAGCTTGACCAGCCAAAACCAGCTATGTCCAGCTTAAACCAGGCTGGTCAAGATGGTTTTAGCTGGTTTAAACTGGTCATTTTCCAGCCTGACCAGCTAAGACCAGGCTGGAAATGGCTGGAAACCAGCCAGGAAATGGCCAAAACCCCTCTAAAACCAGGCTGGTCGACCAGCTAAAACCAGCCAACCAGCTTAGGCTGGTTTAAGCTGGCTTTTTTCAGCAGGGTTGTTTAGTACTCCAATATTTTGTACAATACAGAATTTTACTAATGCACATATTTTCTTTTATTGTATATATTGTTATATTTACATGGTTAATAAGACCCCGTTTACACGGTCAGGTCTCCGATTTCCAATTTGTTGTCTATATCTGATTTCTTTGCCTGTCCGTTTACACGTTGTTTTAATTGTGACCTATATTCGATTCATGTAATATGCAAATATGCAAAGTTCACCCAACTTTTTAAATGATGAGGCGGAGGAGGAGGGAAAGGGCCGCCATCACAGCTTGTGCCTATAGTTTATATATGATGTCCTCCACTGACTCATTTCCCCACAGGGCAAGAAGGCAAGTAACTTCTGCCATCGACCACTGACCACTTTCCTCCTCCATGGCTGTTTCTCAATTCCAAGAACGCAGAGAACGGACTTGCGTTCTTGTGGAGACCGGTCTTGCCAGGTGTCCTCGGAAGAACGAACTCGGGAGACCGCGAGAACAGAGAACGCGTCCTGTGAGAAATGAGATGCTGAGTTCTTCCTGATGGTCACGTGACCTTCACACATTTTTTATGGAAAATTATTTCCACATTACAGCATTCATACAACTTTTATCTTTTTTCCCCTTTTCAAAATATATTCTATGCATAAAAACATTAGAAATATACGTTGCACAATATATATATATATATATATAAACAGATTTTAATACGAATTTCAGCAAACAAACACCCTTAATGTGTTTATTCCTTTATTAAGATGTCCATGGTAATGTTTATATTCACCGTTTCATTTAGGGGAACTCCTTAGATAAATAACTTATATCTCTGAACTTTAATAATGAATCGAAATAAAATGCTGCGCTTCCCACTTCCAGTCGCAATGACTTCTGGGACTTCTAGAGCGAGATCGGTGCTCAAGATTGCATCGGTGCATCCTCGATATCAAGAACACATCCGGGAAGTTTCACGCGTCCTCTGTTCTTGAGTATTGGAACTGCCCTTTGGCAGCTGATGATGACGTTACACGAGAACACGAGGATGCAAGACCACTGAAGAACGCATATTGAGAAACAGCCCATGTTTCCTCTGTTGTTGCTGTTTACCGCATCGACATCTCACGCTCTTCCTTCTACGTCATTCGTGGAGAAGTACCACATTGTCGCAAGTTTAATGACGTACAAAACGGAACGCCTCAGTAAATCCGATCGGCCTGTTTACATGATAGTCGTATTGTCACATATCCGATTTATATCAGATTTATTTCCACATATGAAGGAGGTCTGAAACTGTGGCATCTCTGAATATCCGAATGCATGTGTTTTTTTCTGTTTACATGGTCATAGAACAGATCTGATCTGTCTCACATATGAGCAAAAAATTGGGTCACATTTAACTGGCAGTATAAACAGGGCCTAAGCTGTTACAAGACACTTGTTAGGGTATTTAGAGCTAATGAGTAACATTTACATTTAGTCATTTAGCTAATGCTTTTGTCCAAAGTGACTTACAATTGTGGAGGCATTCAGCAATTCAACAAGAAGAGGCAATATACACAACAAGTGCTAAATATACAAAGGAACTGTTAGTGCTCAAATAATTAAGTGCTACAATTTTTTATAGAGAGTGGTTTGTCTAGCCCACTCACTTGTGTGAGGCACACATCATAAATGCACAATGTTTTTAGAGATATGGAATGATTGTAAGAAAGTGTCTGGTGCAAATGTGCTAAACTGATGCAAGTGTGGGTTAAAGTGTCAGAGAGATGAAAGAGTGTGTTTTCTACAGGTGGTTTATCAAACCCACTCACCCATGTGAGGCACACTCTGAATTGCATAATGTTTCGAGTTTGTCTCGTGGGTGTCTGTATTTATTGATATGCTATTGTACTTAACTAATATTTACATCCATCCCTTTTTCTCACCGGTGATCCCAGGTCCAGGCATCTTCATGATATCTCCAGCCTGTGGAGCTCTGGTGACGTTGAACATGATGTAGTCGTCACTGGAGTCCATGTCGCAGGCCTGTAAGATTGATCCTCTCAGCAGAGCTGTCTGGCCTTCAGAAAGCTCCAGCAGCATGTTGGTAATGAGGAACGGTGGACTGTCATCTTTGGGCAGGATGTTGATGGGAAACTTTTGTCTAGTCTGATGTAAACCATCAGTGATCCGGAGGACTATATAATCTTTAGTAGTGTCGCTGTCATCATGGTGGTAATGCACAACACCACTTTTAATATCGTTCACAGTGAACATGAAGCCTTTTCCACCTAACATACAGACAAACATACAGTAGAAATCAACATGTTTTGAGTGCAAAGTTATGACTAAATTATATTAAAGCAGGGGTGTCAAACTCAGTTCCTGGAGGGCAGCAGCCCTGCACAGTTTAGTTCCAACCCTGCTAATTCAAGTACAGAAGTCAGCAAAATATATAACACTGTTCTAGTGGTTTTTGGATAGTTTAATAAAAGAAATTGTTCATATTGTGCCTTTAATAATACTATTTACAAATTAAAGATAATATAAATAAACTACAGTACTGTATGTATACCTCTAACAGTGAGTCTGCCGTGCTGCAGGCCATCCACAGTGATGATCTTCACAGCCTTCAGGTTGTCGTTGTCAACAATCTGCAACTGATCCCATGTGATTGGGCGAGACTGACCTTCCAAAAGACTGAGACCTATTAAAGGGATAGTTCACCCAAAAATGAAAATTCAATTCATTGTCTTCATTTACTCACCCTTGACTTGTGAACACAAAATAAGGTATTTTGAAGAATGTTGGGGGGGGTGCATTTTTGTTCCTGCCATAAAAGTCAATGGTTACCAGTTTCCAACATTCTTCTAAGACAGAGGAAAGAAACTCAAACTGGTTTTGTAACAAGTCAAGGGTGCACTCCTAAAATGAGTTTCTTTCCTCTGTTGAACACAAAAGAAGATATTTAGAAGAATGTTGGAAACCGGTAACCATATTATATATATTTATAAAGCAAGTTTGGCATGCTGTCCCAGGGGAGAGAGCCCTGAGCTCAAAAGGTCCTTGAGCCCTGGGCTCCCTCCCGTTTGCAGGGCGAGAGGGGAGCTTTAAGCTCAGACAGATCTTGAGAACTCCCCCTTTTTTCTTTTTTTTTGATAAGAGCTGATGACAGAAAATGATTGCTATGAAGAGATATGCTGCTGGATGAGAGTTTTACTGTAGTAAATAATAAAACGCTTAATTGCAAGTAAATCGCAGTGCAATGAACATTTATTAGTTTAAATCTATTATAAATGCAATTTCCTGATTCCTAATTCTATTGCCTTCAAAATATGATTAAAGTGCACTGTCACATATACTGACGTAAAAAAATAGGTACATTTTTACTGAAATGCCACATGCTTTTAAATATATGCGTAAAGATAAGTCAAAATATTGACTTTTGAAATATTGATGTAGATACATTAACTGCGCTACAATTAAAAATATTGTCAAGTACTTATGTTATAGCACTTATGTATATACTTATGTTAGTCAACACATCAAAATGTAATTATTTAATGCACGATTAATGGTTGCTAATGCATAGTCATTTCAAAATTATTTTTAGATTTAAATGTATGTTTTTCTTAAATAAGTACACCCTTCATGGATCTTTTATAAATTTATTAGATTAGTCAGCACCAAAGCCAAAACAGTAATTAAGTAATTAAGAAAAAAAAAAGAGTCAAAAAATGAATACACCCAAATTCAAGAGTTCACACTTAGCTGATGATTGATTATAAAGCTTGTTTGGCATGCTGTCCCGAGAGAGAGTCCTGAGCTCATAAGATCCTCGAACCTGGGGCTCTCTCCCGTGTGAAGGGCGAGAGGGGAGTTTGAGTTCAGGTAGATCTCGAGAACTCCCCTGCTGTAGTAGCTAATAAACAGATAGTGATTGCTCTTAAGTGATAAATACTTACTAGGAGCATGTCTATGTGCCGATTTGTATTAGTCAATTAACATAAGTGGCATGTTTTTGGGCAGTGGGAGGAGATCGGGGAACCTGGGGGAAATCCACGTGAGCACGGATAGCCCAGAAACGTTGGCTGGCTTGGTAAGGACAAAAACCAGTGAAGTTCTTGCTGTGAGGCAACAGTGCAAACTACTGGGCCACCGTGAAAGGAGGAGGAGTAGGGGTGGAAAGGGGGATTCTTCAAAATGAAGATGGCTGTTATATGGAACTTAGGGTATTTATAGTGAGTCAGGAATTGTCTGATTGGTGAATCATAAATTGGATAATGTGAGACCAGACGCAAGCCATCAAAAGCATGTGATCCTCTCGAAATTAGTTTATAAATCAACTTCGCTTAGTATGTTGGGGGAAAATCTTAAAGAAAAAAAAACATTTAGAAAAATCAAGAGAAACATAAAAAATACCAAATTTAGTTTATAATTATTTGCAATAACCCATTTGGATTTAAACATATTGCCTTTCTATTACGACAGATGTTAGGCGACCAAACTTTTGTTTTGATTGATATAACTGTTTGATAAAACTGTTTTGTTAAAATGAACCTATAAATATATTGGCTCGACTCATTGAGAAATGATTCTTTAAACATACAGTAATGTGTATGAAAGGTATGCTCAATACAGACCCATATTCCAGGAGACTCTTGGCGCATTGGTATCTGCTGTCCTGATGGACACGTGAACTGTCACAGGCTGGCTTTTCTCAAAGTAGAAATCATGCACTTCAAACTCCACCTTAGCAGAAATGAACAATGCATGACTACTGCATTATAGACGGAAATAAAAACTTCTGTTTAAAGAGATAGCTCATCAAAAAAATACATTTAAGATAAAAAATTGGGGTGACTTTTTTCAGTAAAACATTGCAGTTTTTTATCTTAAATCATGTCAATGTATTAGGAGGTGCTATAGGAATTCATTTAGTTTTGCCTATATATGTTTTTGTGCTGGTAGCCATTTACAGTTGATGTCAAAATTATTATCCTTCCTGTGAAATTGTAACTTGTTAAGTGTTGTTTAACGGAGAGTTTTTTTGAACACACTTTTAAACATAATATGTTTTATAACTAATTTCTAATAATTAAATTCTTTTGTCTTTGCAATAGTGAAAGTGCATAATATTTGCAAGTAGTGTTGACAAAAAATTGCAATATATCGACAAATATCAATGCTGGAATATTTAAAGGGCACCTAGGTTACCCCTTTTTCCAGATTTAATATAAGTCTTCTGTGTCCCCAGAATGTGTCTGTAAAGTTTCAGCTCAAAACACTCATCAGATTATTTATTATAGCTTTCACTAGTTTGTATTTTATAGCTCTATAGCGCCTTTAAGGCTAGTCCTCCCCGCCCACCGTTCCCACGTGCCTGTCAGTGTGCCTCAGTCTCCGCCCTCGGCTGCTTCAGACAACTGACAGACATAAAGGAAGCAGATCTCACGTAACGTTTGTGAGAAATACTACAGTAAGAACTTTACCCATGAGTATTTGATGCCACCATGAGTCACACACAATGTCGTTACAAAGTTCACGCACACACACAGCGCAGACACACACGTACGTCTTTGCACACAAATGTGACAGGATACAGGTTAATATCCACTGCTGTATGGATATCTGTTACGTTAATGTACAAAATAAACCTGATTAAACATCCACAAACCGGGATTGAAGCGTCTTCTTTTATTATTGTTCTGACATGCGGCTGTGGTGATGAAGGAAAGCTGAAGTAAATCGCTGTAATTCATTACACACATGCTCTGTTTTAAAACATTTTAAACTTGTAAAACTCACTCTTGATCACATTTGATGATGATTGATGATCCTAGCGAACTGACCAGACATGTTATTTACGGTTGCTTTGCACACGTCCTTTCTTGTTGATAAAATTATAAACGTTACTACTGAGACATGTTAATGCGCAGCTGTCAATCAATTCAGTGGGCAGGGAAACCATACTCCTACATCAAGTTGGAGTCAGTCTCAAAACCGCTCCAATTGGTCCATCGTTTTTATGTTGTTAAATAAAAAAATTAAAAAAGGACTGGGTGTGTTTATATCACCCCAATAGGATGGTATATACACTTAACCTATTCATATGTCTGTCCAAACAGCTTGAAAAGTAGATTTTTCACCATAGGTGCCCTTTAAGACAATAAGATTTTGCTTTTGGTCAGTATCGATACCGGAGTTGCCCTTTAAATCTCCCTATAAAGTTAATATATACAGCTAATCTCCTTCAAAGTTATTGGAGTTTTAGCTGCATATCTTAAAAAAACATCGGCTTAGGTACTGGTGTGCTAAGTGTTGGATAATATGTTAAATAAATGCAAAAAAAAAAGTTTTGCGCCTAGATCCTTAAAATAGAGTCCTTAACTTAAGGGGTCTAATAATATTGACTTTAAAATTGTTTTAAAAAGTTAACACTGTTGTTTTAACCAGAAAATATGCTAATATATAAGACTGAAAAAGATTGAAAACATGCTTGAATCTGATATTCTAGCCTTGTTTATATATATTTTTAAAAAATCTAAAATTGTATACTTTAAATGTTGTGGATTTTTTGTCCTTGTGGTATCGAAAATGGTATTGAATATCAATGTTTTTCAAGGTATCACATCAAAGTTAGACATTCTAGTATCATAACAATGCTATTTCCATGATACTAGTATTCAGTTTAACATGCAATTTAAAGATTTAACTTCATTAGGTTAATTAGGCAAGTTATTGGATAACAATAGTTTGTTCTGTAGCTAATCAAAAAACATTAAGGGCCCTATCATACACACAGCGCAATAAGGCGCAAGACGTGTTTTGCACTATTTGTTGCTGATTTCAGACCAGCACAACCCTGATTTTCCCGTTTTCCGCCACGTTCTTTTAATAGCAAATCCATTTGTGCTACTTTGTGGACTCATGGGTGTGCCGGTCTATAAAGGAGGTGTGTTAAGGTGCATTGTTGGTATTTTGATAAGCTGAAATAGACTGCGCCATTAACCAAGTAAAAGCTGGTCTAAAGTCCAGCGCAGAGCACGTTAGTTATGCGCCTTTGCAGGTTCAAACACTTAATACACTCAGGATGTACAGCAATACACAAATATCTTTACATATGAAAAAAAAAGATTAAAATATTACAAAAAATATGATTTACTACATGGGTATAAAAAAACCTGACTCCATGCCTTCTTCATGTTGGGGGGCTTTTTCAGTTTATTCATGACAATTTGCATTTGTATGATGTTATTATTATTAGCAGTATTATTTATTATATGTATATTTATATTTGTTTTAATAAAAACAAGTTTAAATTTGTCCACCTGTCGGGTTTTGGAGACATCTGCATCACCATATGGGGCGTAAGAACAGGATGTGTGTTTGGATATAACTCAGTTGTCTGACCACACTTCATAATTATTTTTCATTTATTCGTTTGCTGGAAATTAGAACTGAATTTAGAAATAGTTTTGAAACAAATCTTTGCACATAAACTAAATTAAATATGTAGGCTAATGGATGTCTTCAGTGGAGTGTTTACAACACCGTTTTCTTATCCACGAAAGTAAAGGAGTAAAGTTAAGAGTAAAAGTAAAGAGAAAATAAAGAGGCTGAATGGAGGAGGCTCGTTCTTTATCCTTGCGCTGCAGATGGTCTGTTAAACTGTTTTCTCGCTAGTGTAGCGTTTAGTTTGTCCATTCAGTTTTTCCATTTACAAAGTCCGCCATGTAAATAGCAAATGCCCCATGGAGAAACAACTGACTCTTAAAGGGAATAGGAGATGAGACTCTGATTGGTTTAATGCACGTTATATTCAAAACACACACATAATTCATTAAAAGAATAAGCACAACCCTGTTGGACCTTGTGCTGGGCTGCATAGCATATTTTTCCGTCTTTAAAATAGCAAAAGTGGATTTGGACATGACCTTAATGCTTTTGCACCATGGGCTTTAGACTATGCGCCTAGATCCTTAAAATAGAGTCCTTAACTTAAGGGGACTAATAATATTGACTTTAAAATTGTTTTTAAAACACAACTATTATTCTAGCCGAAATCAAATGAATAATACTTTCTTCTGAAGAAAAAAACATTATAGGAAATACTATAAATATTTTCTTGGTCTGTCTGTTAAACATTTTAACTTAAACTGTACATGCATTTAATGAATCACCAAGGACCACAGTTTCCACTTTGTACATGTTATGTTAGTGTGAAAGCCCCGCCCATTAGTGATGATCTCTCTCTCATTAGCATAGAGAGCCCTGAGTGAGAAGCAGAGATTTAGGATGCACAAACACTGTAGTCTCCATAGACTGCCTTCTTCTGAGACACTTCTTTTGACATTTTCACTTTTTCACAGAGATAACGTTAGCCCTGTTTTTGAATCTGCCGTTATACTGATGCACAGGCGTTTATAGCTCTGCCCTGTTTTGAAAAGTGCAAAATCTCATTTGAATTTAAAGCAACAGTCACTAAGGCTGCTTTCACATCTGTAGTTCGGTTCATTTGGTCCGGACCAAGTGCAACAAATGATACATCATTGTATTTTCTGACGTCTTTGGGTCGTTTTCACACCACACTAATTGCTTTGGTCTGAACCAGTTGAAAAGAACCAAAATGCAGTCATGTGACAAAACCCACATCACTCATTGGCCAGATGTTATTGAACATATTTTCTAAACTGCTTATCAATTGGTAAGAATTCATGTGCGGGAAAATGCCAGTGGAACTCCCACAAGTAAACAAACAGGCAGACACAAATGTCGCTTTTGACTATGGAGCTACGACTGCGCTGGCTGATTGTATCCATGCTCATAGTATATTATATAGTTTGTATACATCATTCAGGAGAAGGCGTAAATTTTGCTAAACTACGGCATGGTCATCTTCCGTAAATATGACCAACTATCCATCAGGTAATGTTTTCCCCCTCTCTCTTTCTGTTGGTAAAGCGCTGTCAACAAATATTTTCCCTCCACATTCCATAATGCACAGCGCATCGACGTATGGCAGCTAGGTTAGTCCAAAAAGGAGCAGTACTTTTTGCGGTTGGGTCTGTTTTAGTTTGGATCATGTTCTCACCACAAACGATCCACTCCAGGGTTCGTTTGAAAGCGTACCGAGACCACCTCTTTAAGGAGGTCTCGGTACGCTGTTTTGGTGCGCTTTTGGTGCGCACTCAAGTACGATTGCTACATTCACACCTGCCCAAACGAACCGCACCAAGAGGAAAAACGAACTCTAGTGGGATTCAACCAAACTAAATAAGGCAGGTGTGAAAGCACCCTAAAAATGGCACAATTTTGATCAAAGCCTAAAAGAGTCAGTTTCAAACAGTCATAAAACATTATTTGTGGGGTATTTTGAGCTGAAACTTCACATACAGGAACTAGGGACATCAGACACTTATTTTACATAATGTAAAAAATGCACATAAAAAAAAAAACAGTATGTTAAAGCGTTCATGTTTTACCTCGTAGTTCCTCCGATGTGTGGTGCTGGAGTTGGGAGGCTGAAAGCTGATTAGCATGTCATTCAGATCCGTCCAGCTGAAGGAGGACACTGGTTTGGTGTGGTCCGACAGGTGAGTAATGAAGCCTTCACTGGGGGGTTTAGTGATGTTGAACACCAGCCTCTGCTTGGGCGTCTCGTCGTCCTCTGCGTCAACAGTCGCAGTGGAGAGAGGAGTCAGGATGAACTGGTCCACCTCCAGAATGAACATGGACATGAAGGCAGGTTTGGGCAGCTGGTTGGGAAGAGCGCCTGTAATGGTCACCGGGATCCAGGCCTGCTCTGACTGATGGACAGATAGACAGAACATGCTTTCACTGTCTTCAGATGTGTAAAGAATGTGTTTTGGGGCCTTATTATACACCTGGCGCAATGAGGTGCAAGATGTGTTTGGTGTGATTTGTTGCTATTTTCAGACCAGCTCAACCTTAATTTTCCCGTTTTGTGCCACATTTTTTAAGTAGCAAATCAATTTGTGCCTCTTTGTGGACTCATAAAAAGAAGGTGTGTTAAGGTGCATTGCTGGTGTGTTGCTGTTTTGAGAAACTGAAATAGGCCATGCCATTGATCAACTAAAAGCTGCTCTAAAGTCCAGCGCTGAGCATGTTAGTTATGCACATATGTTGGTCCAAACGCTTACACAGCCACATGTACATGTTGATTAATGATATTTTACAATTTAATCCTTAAATTTTTTATATTTGAAGATATTTATGTGCTGCTGCGCATCCCTTTGTGTGTAATAAGCAAAGTGTACACACTTTTCGGACCCACTTGTCGCTAACTTGCCCTTTAAATAATAATAATAATAATAAATATTCTGACTTTAGATAAACTTTTAGTTGGTCAATGGCACCTCTGTTTCTGTTGCTTCAAAAGAGCAAAACGCCATCAATGTGCATTTGCTATTTAATAAATGCCACGTCTTTGTTGATCCTATGTCTTTGTTATGACAATCAAATGCATCATAACCTGTCTTTGTCATTACCTGACATTAACTTGACATTACCAAGACATCATAAATTGTCATGAATCTGTCATAAACATGATTATCAGGAGGCAGTTATAATTGTGTCAAGAATATTTTTCACTGTTTTGTTCACCACAATTTCTCATTGAAAGTGTCAATACTCTGTCAAATAATTTTAAAACAGCATCATGAATATTTAATGACATTTTACAACAAATTCACTTAATTTGTAGTACTAAAGATTTGAGGTCAAAAGAAATTTTGATGACTCTGCTATACGATTCATGGCACAACTGAAATGACTTCCTGACAATGTTTATGACAGAGTTATGACAAGTTATGTTAACCCAGGCTCATTCTGATTATGTACCCCAATATATATTTCTGGAGAGAGCAAAATAGGTTTCTCACATAACTCCACCAGAGGCCGCTGTCAACTGACTGTCTACTGACTGAATGACTGACTGAATGCCCAATCGACTGACCCACCCTCCCCTTTCCCCTGAAGCCAACCAATAGTGTTTTAAAAAGCAACGACTGACCTTGTTTTTAATACCAAACCTGATCTGACATCAAGGGGCTAAATGTGATTTAATAAAACAGTTATGTGAATTTAAGATTAGCACCTGCATTATGCTCCTGCTCCGGGTGTCTGTGAGGTCCAGTCTAATGGAGATGTAGTCTGTATGTGGAGATGGGGGGTCGGTGTGCTGGTAGCGGATGCCCATCATCAGGAAATCATTGCATGGCACTTTAGTGATTTTCAGCAGTTTGAGACCCTTCAGACAGTCATTCGTCTTACAGTGAGCTCTAGCTTTATTATCTGCAAGAATGAGAAAAAAGTTATGCATCTATATTAAAGTACTGAATGATCATTCAGAAATCATCCTATCATTTGCTTCACTGTTTTAAATTGCAATAATATTAACAATATTTCTGTTAATATTATTGTATGCAGCACGCGTAAACACGTTACCTTTTCAATTTTGATAAGTTCGGATGAATCCAAGTTGTCTGCAAATAGCATTCTAATCCATCGATTTTAAAATACAGTACACTGTAGAAAACATGATAGTTTTCTTTTATACCATAGTTGCAGTGCTTAATTTGTGAATTGCGAGGTCCCGGAACAGATCGGGGTAACGGATCCAGCATGTTACCCGAGGATGGAGAGGTGTTACGAAGTAGAAGAGCGAGGGGTTGGCGCCGACAAAAGTGAAAAGGGTTAGGGAGTCGCGTAAGAAAGTGAAAGTAAACAGCGGGCGGGGGAGGAGGGCAGTTGAGGAGGGGGGTCGGTAAACAGAGGTGCCGGATCAGATTTCAGAGGTTCCGGATCCGGCGTGTTCCGGCACAAATTAAGCCCTGCATAGTTACAACAGAGGCTCATTGTGATTACATACCCCGTACACATTTCTGGAGAGTGCATACATTTCTATGGCTGCATTTCGTCTTTAAAACAAATGCTACAGGGTGATATGACGCTGCCGCCGACTTTTTTTTTCTTTTTGCGCTACCAGCTGACCGCTTACCTCCATGTTGACGGCTTTTTGGCTGTTACCAGTTTGCGCAGTAGCTCGCCATGTACATCGACGGACTTGAGAGGCAGAGAGGAGTTGACCACGACGATGAGGCAAGAAATAAAAGGCAAAACAGAAAATAAACAAGTAAATAACAAGGTGAGAATGTGGTAAGATCTGAAAACATGGTAAAAATCAGGCTAGGGCTTTTCTTTTTTGGATTGCTTTTGAAAACACTGTCGGTTGGATTTAGCTAAGTAAGTAATTGGGTCAATTGGTACTTTTAAAAATACTATTGGTTGGGTTTTGGGAAGGGGGTATCAGTCGGTCAGTCAGTCAGTCAGTCAGTCAGTTGACATCGAGAGAAATTTGAGATCTAAAAAAAGCGTACACAGCGGCCTCTAGATTCAAAAACTGCAAAAAATCAAAAATCAAAAACTCTCAAAATCAAAAACTATAAAAAAATGTACCTCCTGGAACGTATTTCGCAATCTCCAGAAATGTAAATGGGGTACGTATCAATAATGAGCCTGGGTTGCATAATTATATTTTGAAATCGCAAACAACTTGGGTGAAAAGCTGACATTAGGGTGTAAAATGAAACAAAGAAACAAACACAATTTATATACAGTTAAAGTCAAAATGATTGGTCCTCCTGTTACATTTTAATTATATAAAAATATTTACCAAATGCCTTTTAACGGAGAAAATTTTTTTTTCAACAACATAATAGTTTTAGTGACAAATTTTTAGCTCAGGCTTATTATTGATACCCTGTATACATTTCTAGACAGTGCGAAATACGTTCCAGAAGCTATGTTTTTTTGCAGTTTGTTTTTGTTTTCGCAAATCCCACTGTGGCCACTGTGTGTACACTTTTTCAGATCTTAAATTTCTTTCGCGAGTGCCATTCGCGTCTGCTGTTTTCACATAAATCCACCATCTGTCGCTGCCGACAGACTGACCGATACCCCCACCCCCTTCCCTAAACCTAACTGATAGTGTTTTCAAAACCAATCCAGAAAAAGAAAAGCCCTCGTGGCCGCCTGATTTTTACCATGTTTTTTTCAGATTTAACCACATTCTCATCCTGTTTTTACTTGTTTATTTTATTTTAAATATACCTGCTTTCTGGAATCGTTCTTTGCCAGACTCAAACCCTGTTTTTACGATCAACGACTCTCTGCGTCTCAAGTCCGTTTGCCACTGGGCAAACTGGTAACAGCACAAAAGCTGTCCTCACATAGGTACACGGTCAGCTGGTAGCGTGCAAAGAAAAAGAAAATGTTGGCGGCGTTCTGTACCGCTCCGTAGCATTCGTTTTAAAGATGAAATGCAGCCAGATGTACGTCTGGCTACATAATTTGCGCTCTCCAGAAATGTATACAGGGGTACATTTTCACAGTGAGCCTGTGTTGACTAATTTCTAATGTCTCTGCCATGATGACAATACATGACATGTACATGATATTTAATTATTATTTTCCAAGACACTAGTATTCAGCTTGAAGTGCAATTTAAATGCTTACTAGGTTTATTAGTTTAAATAGGCAAATTATGTTAATTTGGAAAGTCTTGTGGTGGCTAATAAAATATTCGCAGGCTGATAATATTGACCTTAAAAATGTTTTATAAGACTTTCTCCAGACAAATTTTTTTTTTATAGCAAATACTGTGAATACTCCCTTGCTTTGTTCAACGTAACTTAAGAAATATTTGAAAAAATAACTTTATCTAACAATAATTTTGCTCTTAACAGTATATTTAATGAGTATTTGCAGTTATATTTGATCAGCACACACTGTTTTTGTGTTTAATGTGTTTGGAAACTGAATAATAATAATAATAATGTAAAGCTTGTTACCCAGCTGTCTCCTAAGAGAAACAAAGCTGTCAGGTTCATCTCCTCTGGGTCCGTCTGCTTTCTCTGGTTCTCCAGTCACCAGCTGACCGTGAACAGGTAAATATGTCTCCAGATCTGTCACCCGAATTGTGCACTCGATATTGTGTCTGTGTTCATAATTGAAGGACACAACGTTTCCATCCAGGACATTCGAGAGACTGTAAAACTCGGGCACCACGAGTTGCTGTGATCCGAAATGAATCACATTACAGTCGGGCTCCATGATTTCAACACGGAGAGAGAAGAGCTCGCTGTGCGTCTCCGTCTCTGTAAATCTAAACAACATAATCTACATTAATTATGCAAAAGTTACATAATTTTTGTGGCAACTGTCTAAGAATATAACCAGCTTCTAATCAGAAAAATGTATTCATTTTATTTTTATTAATTACAAAAACACTTTGATTGACGTTCTCCCTTTGTATGTGTCATCAAATTAATAAAGATGAGTAATTACAGCAATAAATGTATTGTTCATTGTTTCGTCATCTTACTAAATACATTAACATTAACTAATGCAACATTGTAAAAAATGCAGGGTTTCACACAATTCATTCATGTTGTCCCAACACAAATCGATTAACATAACACTTTTAACAAATTTAAGTGGATTGAACATAATAAGTTGTCCCAATGAAATCTCAAGACTTGTGTTGTTTCAGCTCATTTTATTTAAGTAGTTTGAACAAGTAAAAAAATATATATTTTTGAATGAACCTTGTTGGAAAGAACTACCAAAAAATCATAGTATTTCTATATACATCCAAACTAGTTTACGAAATCAAAACAAATACCTGTAGAGACGAAGTTTAACAGTGTCCTCTTTTAAAATCGGACATCCATTGTGAGTGTATTTCACCTCATCAGCCAAAAAGTGACAGTCAAACACCTGTTGAAACACACAACCTCATAAATGTTTCTTGGCTATGCTTTCTCATACTTGTCATTTACTTCTTATGCGCATCCGTGGGAAGCAGACTGGCTTGTTGTGCATAATATATCACCCTACGACCCTTTACTTAAAAAAAAGTGAGTAAACCCATTGCCTTAAAAGCAACTAATTGATTTTACTTGAAAAAGGTTAGTAAACCCATCGACTCAACTTAAATTGTATAATTATGCACATAGTTTATTTACATAATAATTATAAGGCAACAAGTTTACTCTCTTTTAAAGTAAAGTCAACTAATTGCATTTTACAGTGTATTGTATTTGTTGATAATATGTCCCGGTAAATGTCGGTAGTGCGAAAAGGTTCAAAATCTCTAGGTGCGTCCCAAATCGCATACTTAAGCACTATGATGGACACTTCACGCACTCAACGACCGCAGCTTTGCTCACGTAGCAGAAGGGGCAGAGCTATCGGGCGCACATGTTGGATTACTTTATTTATTTTGGATTGTGAAAGCAAAATTATCCTACGAGAGTGATTATAGCGCCTCCCGATGGTGAATGCTGTGATACTCATGGCATGTATTATTTGGTACTTTGGTCATTTATTTCACTGATTTGGCAACCATCAAACGTCATCAGGGAAACAGTTTGAACTTCCGCTTAGTAAAAAAAACATTAGTGCTCCATTTAGGACGACACTACATACATATACTATGCTATTAAGTGTGTAAGTACATAAGTACATAGTGCATAAGTGCAGTGTATAGTGTGACATTTGGGACGCAGCTTCTGTGTTGTGCCACCCTGTAGCTGACATGTACAAGGAAGGACATGTATCTGAAACATACAACAAAACGTTTTATAGTAAGGTATTTCAAATTCGCACAAACATAGACAGCGCCTTCTAGTGGACTTGTTTTCTGAAACGTATAACCAACCCAGGCTCATTGGAAATATGTTCCCAGGGCTACAATTTTAGGAACCCAGAAGTATGTACCCTGTAGGGGTGTCAAAATTAATTGTTTCTTCTGTGGACCGCGATGCAGATGGGGACAATTCGATATTGGTTCAGATAGATCATAACCAGTTATTACATACCGACGCATTTATGCCCTATGCGCGATGTCGCACGGTAAAATACTATGGCAAAGGAGGAGAGGGCAAGTAAATAAACCGTTCCTACTACTTAAAAAGCAGATAATTGTGCACAATTCATTGCCTTTGAATGTCCCGGACAGTCTTTTATTGACACTGAGGAATGGTACAGCACGAGCCGCTATTTTACTATTAGGGAGAAATGCTGTAAAACTCCATCTCTTCCCCTCTCTCTCTCTCTCTCTCACACACACACACACACACACACACACTTTGGTTTTTTGACCTGCTGGGGTGTTCGTTTTCCTCTCCTCTCTGCTGTTAAAGCGATACTTGTGGATCCAGACACGAGCGTGCCTGAGGTGCAAGTTTTCTTCACCGCGTCTATTACGTTTTACCTGTGATAACCGCGTGTTATGCACATATAGACTGTAACCATGGCTGTTCTTCCCGCGTCACTCATCGGTGAACATCGCTTTCATTTTTAAAGCCAAGCACAGCCCTTTCTGTTGAGCGGGTGAAGACGATAACCAATCATACACTCTCAGAAATAAAGGTACATGAGCTGTCACTGGGGTGGTATTTTTTAAAAAGGTACACATTTGTACCTAATGACTCATTTCCACTGTGAGGTACAGTATGGTTTGGTACGGGTCGGTATGGGTCACCTTAATTAAGCTTGCATTTCGACTACCAAGGGTACCCTCTTGGTGGGCGTGGTGTAAGACAGAAAGTTTCAGACGACATCATGTTTACGCAAGGAAATGTCGCAGTAACACCGTACGGGTCGTTCACATATCATATGAGAAGCACTTCTCACAACACAGATGCTTCATACACGTAAATATTTGTGTATAAATGTTTATTACGAACCTTTCTATGAACATGATTTGATTATAACTGCAGATCAATGACAATGAAATAGCCTACTGTAACTTCTGTATTTACATAAAATAAATAAATAAATGCAACATATATGAACACATACAGACCCTTACAGTCTTCGATATGTTACCAATTAGAAAAACTACACACAGCAGACATTTAGTCCTTATTTGGGTTAAAGAAACAACACAAAATATAGCCCACAGTCAGTGCAAACCTCTCATATGTGTCTGTAATCTTCAGCAGCACGTGTAGCCTCTTGTTAGAGAGTAATTCCATCATTCCCAGTTCATAAAAGTCCAAAAAGTGATGATAATAGTTAAACATGGCAGTTTGTTCTTGTTTTAGGTTGCAGAAGCATCATTTGCTGCTGTTTTGTTAGGCTTCTCCTTTGTTTTTTCTCTCTTTACTCGTGTTTGTCTGCATCTGAATGGATCGGATATCAGAGCGTTTCAATGATCACGCGCACGTTAAAAATATGAGCTCAAGAAGTTCGTTAATTTAAATATAGACTTGATCGCGAGCTCTCTGAACAAAGTAAAACCGCTCGCACTTTTAGACGAGCTCGTAAAACAACAACAGAACATGGCAGAATTTGTTCTTCTTGGCTTTGTGGCTGTTCATCAAGACGACGACAAGGTTTGTTTGAGCTCGTGTCATCCAAGGCTCATTATTATATGCATAAAGTATTACGATAATGTCTCTGGTGTGTATTTAAAAACACGGCGGTTCCATTATTTTGATTCTGGCTGATTGTTTTGATTCTGATTGTTTTGATTCACGAGCTTGTGACGTATCTCTGTAACCAATCAGCGTTCAGCTGTGCATGTAGCTTCACCTTTTGGTACCCTTTCTCTTGTTTGGTACCCTTTTGAAAGGGTGCCAAAAAAGTGGTACGGTACGGTTCAGTTTGGTACGCCTTTTGACAGTGGAAACGGCCATAAAAGCATACTGAACAGTACTGTACCGTACTACTCAGTGGAAAAACGAGCCTTTAATGGTCCATATTAATACCTCAAGGATACATATTAGTACCTAAAAAGTACAAAAGTGTTCCTCTTAAATTTTTTAGGTGCTAATATATACTTTTGAGGTACCAATATGGACCCTTTAAGTACAAATGTGTACCTTTTGAAAAGGTACCACCCCAGTGACAGCTCGTGTACTTTTATTTCTGAGAGTGTAGGAGTGTAAGAACTCGCTTGACATCACTCAAAAAGCAAGCAGGATAATATTTACATTAGTTTATTTGCTATAAATGCTCATGTTGTTTTGTGTATGTATTGGAGTTTTGTCTAAAACATTCACAAAGAGTGTTTTCCTTGAGCAGGTAAAATTAAAGGTACAGTTCATATATTACTGCTTGTATTAAAGGACAAAATTGTATTACAAATAATATATAAATATAAATATATTTATAGATTTTAATAAAAAAAAATGTCTTGTGTTGTGAAGAAAAAATCTATGTATGGAAAGCATCGGCAATGCACCGTGATGCACAGAGATATCGAATCAAACCGAATCGATGGTATAATAATCGTGAGACCAGTGTATCACACACCTAGTACCCTGGATTATGTGTTCTTGCTGTCACTTATGTCGCCGTCTACATTTTTAAAAAATCTCAAATATGTTACTGGGGAGCATTTTCTCATACGTGTTGTTTCTCGTTAATCCACCAAAGACCCCTGTGTACATTTCTGACCAACTTCTGATCATTTTTCTGGCCCGCGTCTGTAAAAGAGAATCCAGTCAGCTTGTTGTTGTGCCTATTATGGGCTTCTGGTAGTACCTAGAATAGCAAAGTCGAGTAAAGGAGGTTGCGCGTTCTCATTTATAGCCCTAAACTCTGGAATAGCCTTCCTGACAATGTTCGAGGCTCAGACACACTCTTTCAATTCAAAACTAGATTAAAGACCTATCTTTTTAGCAAAGCATACACTCAGTGCATCACTTAGCGGTATGACGCATGATTGTGCCCCACGCAGGTTTTTGCATCTCGTTTATATACACTATGAACAGCAGCTACGCTAATTATTCTCTTTATTCTCTATTTCCACCTGAGAATACTTATCCCGAGACCGTCAGACTATACAGCGCCACTGATGCGATCCAAGACCAGCGACGAGATGATCCCAAGGTTTTCATCATCCTGGACCAGGCCGTATCCTGAGCAGCTGCTGTGGTGGTCATGGTGGAGAGTATGAGACTGATTACTGTGACGCTCCAGGGACAGACGAATCTTCGCTGACATCCAGCGTTCTCCAGCCTCCGGCGCCTAGACTGCAGCTCTGCACAAGACGTTTAGCCATTGGAGAAATGATTGTGCCCAACTGAGCCTGGTTTTTCTCTAGGTTTTTTTTATTCTGCACTTACGCCAATTGGTGAAGTTTTGTCCTTGCCACTGGCTTGCATGGTTCGGGATCTGTAGAGCTGCGCATTGATGGAATTGCTCCTCAGTGTTTGGACTCTCAGTAGTGATTATTAACCCACACTGGACTGAGCTAAACTGAACTGAACTTAAACACTGAAAACTGAACTGACACTGTTTCAATTGACTATAATCTTCTACGTGAAGCTGCTTTGACACAATCTACATTGTAAAAGTGCTATATAAATAAAGGTGAATTGAATTGAATAATATATTAGCTTAATATCGACTGCACCTTTTTATACAGCCCTACATTTATAATGTAGTCATTATGTATGTGATTTTTTTCTTTTTCACAATATTTCCTATAATATTTTTTCTTCTGGAAAAAATACACTTATTTCTGATGAGTCTGAGCTGAATGAAAACATTAATGTCATGTTGTCATGAATGTCTGTTGTTTCATCGATGGCTGTGCGTTTACCTGTGGCGTCAGAGAGCCGACCCGCTGTGTGATTGGCTCATTCAGCACCACCTCCAGCTTGCAGGAATCCTTGACTCTGGGAATATTAAACTGCAGATCATCCTCCTGCAGAAACACCGATTGACCTCTCTTCACCTTCAGGACAGCGTTGGCTTTGATCAGAGAGCCGTGAATCTGCTGGATAAGGCCCAGCAGGAGGAAACACACACATTTGCTGGTTTTTATAGTCATTGTGAGGATCAGGAAGTCTTGTGTGAGGGAACAAAGGACTCTACTGCTGCTTGGTCTTGTTTTATTCTGTCAATTTTATGATGCAAGGTCATCTCTAGTTTTTGAGATGATCTGAAGCAATGCTTGTTGGTTTCAGATCAGGGATCAGTGTCCTGTCACCACTCCAGTTATCACATATCTGAAAAGAAAACAAAAATGTATATTTTGTCACCTGAACACAAATACATATACAAAGTCAAATGCTCCACTCAGTATGTCACCATCTAAGGACATTAATCCTATTTTAAGATTTTTTTAAAGTCAGAATTATTAGCCTCCCTGTTTATTTTTTCCCCAATTTCTGTTTAAAGGAGAGAATTTTTTTTCAACACATTTTTAATCATAATAGTTTTAATAACTCTTTTCTAATAACTGATTTATTTTATCTTTGCCATGATGACAGTAAATAATATTTGACTAGATATTTTTCAAGACACTTCTATACAGATTAAAGTGACATTTAAAGGCTTAACTAGGTTAATTAGGTTAACTAGGCAGGTTAGGGTAATTAGGCAAGTTATTGTATAATGATGGTTTGTTTTATTTATTTATTTATTTATTTATTTATTTATTTATTTATTTATTTATTTATT